>JASVER010000124.1:2214366-2481564 GCA_030449065.1 Oceanodroma leucorhoa | reverse complement strand
GCTGGGCAAGGACGGGCTTCAGTGCTGCTTTCAAAAAAAAAAAAAAAAAAGAAAGAAAATGAGCTATTTCAGTACATGCACAACTTTGCATGGACAAACTTGCAAAAGTCTCTGATCTTCAGCTGGCCCAGAGGTGAAAGATTAAGGTTTGGGTTCAAACTCAGGGTCTCCTGACTGCCCTCAGCTTCAAAGCCAGCTATTTGCATTCCTCATTCACTCTGCTAGGCTGCCTGGAGGCTCCACCAAATTAGTTGAAAGGGTAAAATCCAGTATTTATTGGTTCTTCCAGAGTTTCTGAAAGGTTTTTTTTGCTTTTGCTGTTAAGGAGAAATAGGCAAGCAGCAGGTAGGCACCCGGGTGCACAAAATTCCCAAACAGACCCAGCAAGGGAACAAAAAGCATCAGTAACAAACATGCTATTTTAGCTTGGTTTGACCAAATTTGAAATTGATGTGGAAGTGAATCTTCACCGTGACTCAGTTTTTAAACACAAAGGATGCAAGTCTTTGATTTAAAATTGATTTTTTTTTTAATTTTAGCACTAACCACAACATGCATACCCTTTCTAAAGTTTTTTTTCCCTTTACACAAACTGAATAGATTTTTCTGTACATGTTCTGTGATTTTTTCTTATCACTAAAGCATCATTTGGAAAATAATTCCAGTGGCAGAGTACTACTGCCCAAAGCTATACAGTTATTTAGAGCAAAATCAGGCCAGGGTTAAAATTTCTGACTGGCAGGAACTGCCTGGGAATTGTAATGATCCTGCAAGATGGATCAGAGCTTTGACATATGTTATCATCTTCTTCACTATAAGGTCATTAGCCCCAAGACGGATCATTCAGACTTGGTCTGCTCTTTCCTTCATTGCCTCCTTGCTCGCTGTTTCACACCGGATTTCCATAGGTCATTTTGGAGGCACAATGTAAGCAGCATATATTTTGCTGTGTTTGTGAGACTTGGCGCAATTACAGGCTGCTAAGCTCTAGGACGTGTGTTGTAATTTCTCCAGCAGTTGCCTTATTAATTGGACCAATAGGCAAGAACTTCACCCCTGTTAAAGCTCATTCCCACTAAGTTCTTTTTAGGAAGTTTCTGAGCAAAAGTTTGAGAAATGCAACAAATGATGACATCCCCCTGACAGCTCCATCCCCTGCAAATTTTGCTTTTTCATGTAATTCCTCTTTTTGACAGGAATTTAGCAGAAACTCCCCGTTGAGAGACACAAGTAATTTTTGTTTTCAGAGAAGCTGATGAAATACTGCTAGGGTGCAGCTAATATCTTTGTATAAGTTTGGGCTGGGATTTTGATTTTTGTCCTTGTTGGTAGGGATTTATTTTGCTTCACCATAGCAAATGGATGCAAACATTATGTTTGCATGCAAACCATCATGCTCCTGTGATTAAATTACTCTGATTAGCAGGCCTGTGGGCGGCCACCCTCAGCTGACTGTACCTGCAGGCACATTATCGCATTGCTCTGTGGTGCCTGGAGGACCTGAAGGAACGTCCTCTTCTGCGCCTGGGAGGGCTCTGTCCTTAGGGACCCTCCAGTGCTTGGCAAGAGGCACAAGAGAAGCTAATGAAATTTTTCATTTAATAGACATAAATCTGTTGGTGGACTTGACTTTAAATTGCAGTAGTGTCATTTTTCATCAGCTGCAGGTGCCCGGGTAAGCCACGCTGACATCCTTGGGTGCTGTCCGGCACAGCAGTCTTGTATACTTCCCCCGTTACAAGTCTGCAAGCACAGCATTAGGCATGGCCAAAAGCATCCCCCGCAGAGCATGAGCACTGCTGGAAGGGTATCGAGCTGGTGGTCCCGTGGGTCACTCTGGAGGCTGCTCTTCCCGCCATGGTACAGAGCCATGCCGAGGAGAGAAACCTTGTGAGAGCTCTCCATCCCAAGGCGTGAAATATTATATCAACCAAAACAATTTAAAAATGGTGACTTCAGCGGTGACAAAGAGTCTTTCCTTCATTTTCGCACAGCCCCAGGGCTGAGCCCTTTGGGCAATGCAGCCAGAGATTGCTCAAGATGTGTTTTCCACTCCAATAGTTTCAGTTCAAGTATCAGTTCCCTGTGTCGGCAGGAACGGCACGGCTCTGTACCACAGCCCGAGCACGGCTGGCTTGTTTCGTCTGGCAAAATGGAGGCTGAGAGGGGATCTGACTGCTGTCTGTAAATACATCAAGGGGGTAAAGGCTGGGAAGGCAGAAGAGTTATTTAAACTAAGGAACAATGCTGTCACAAGAACAAATGGATATAAAGTGGCCAGGAATAAATTTAAGCATGAAATTAGTTGAAAGTTTCCAGCCATCATGGCAGTGATGGTTTGAAACAATCTCTTAGTAAGACTAGTGGGGGAAAAATGTCTAATTTTTAACTAGCTGAAGCTTGATGAATTTACAAAAATCATCTCATTATATGGTATTACTGTAACAGCAGGAAACTGCCTCAGGACCCCACAAAGCCCCACTTTGGCCTTAATTCTGACCCTTGTGGAAACCAGAAGGAGAGCTGAACTGCTTCGGGTCTTGTCGATACCTGACCACACTGCCAATGTAAAGTGCAGCTTTCTCCCCTATCCTGCTGATTTTGCATCCATCAGGGAACATCGAGAGAAGCAGAAATTGCCCCATTTCCCAGAAGACCTCACGGGCCAGGTTCCCATGCTTCCCACCTCACCTTTCCCCTCTGGGCAGCAGCTGCAGTGCGGTATTTCCCGCTAGCTGGCAAGTGGGCTTTTCCAGATCATAACCCTGTGGATCAGCGGCTTGATATCCTGAGGTTGCCTCTGTCTCATTCCCAGGATCTGGGTTTGGCACAAAATTGCACCCAAAGATAAATGGGAAGGAGGAACAATATGTCCTTAAGTGATAGTGTTTGGACTGTTTGATATAGAATATGATGATACAAAAAATCTGGAAAGACAGGGTAATGTCCGTACCACTGGTAAACATGAGATTATGAAAAGTAGATCTCAATGCTCCAAACTAATTTTATGAGGTTGCAATTTGCAAGAAGTGTGACACTTTTGACTTGGTACCTTCATCAGCAGGGCATGTATTACTAGGTCACCCCCATAGTTTGTAAATCATAATAAAATTACTACCTTCTAGCAGGTGTATTTGTAGTCCAGATTCTTAAGGAACAGGTCTTGGCCATAAGCTGTTTACTTTTAATCTCCTCTCTGGAGAAAAACAAACACTTGCTGATAACGTATGCAGATAGTACAAGGTTAGAGCACTAACAGTAATAAGAACGAGCAGCACAGGGCTACTCTGCACTCTGAATTACTTGGTTAACGGAGCACAAGAAAAATGTTTCTACAGAGTTACAGAAACACGGTCTTTATGGCTGTGCCTCTTGGCATGCTGAACTCAACCTCAGACCACAGGCTAATCTAATAAACAGCCAGCGTGAAACTGGCTTCAGGGCTGAACATCAGCTCCCGCTTGATACTGAGCCTGAAGGGCGAAGGTGGCTGTTCCCGCAGACTCGGAGCCAGTGCTGCCCGCGTTCCCAGCCCAGGCAGGGCTGGCGGTGGGGCACCGCGCTCCCGAAGGAGGCTGGAAAAAATGAAGTGTGATAAAAGGTTTCAAAAAGAGGCTGTAGCAAAATAGTCCTGGCACGTGAACTATTTATCTTGTACTAGAGAAGGCAGAGAGATCAGTGTCTGTTTGGGTGCAAAAGTCTAATGCACAGATGTGTAACAAGGGAAAGACCTGGAGGTTTAAAAAGTGCACAAACTTACTTTAGAAACACAGCGTTCATTTTTAACAATGAAAATCGTAAGCCGTGACAACAGATTATCATATGCAGTTTTCTAAGTAGAAATTTAAGTAGTAGAAATTTAAGATTGAAGATTGGCTTTCTTTGTAATAACCTCTCTAGTTCAAGAACAGGTATTGAACGCAAAGCAAGAGTGAGCTCAGGGAAGACCTGCAGCCTTTGTTCAGGACATACTGGCTGATGACAAGGGTCTCTGCTGGTTGAGTGACCTGGTCTCCAGGACAGGGGTGTCCTCAGCCCTTTTGCTTTCAATCCGTTGCTTTGTTGTACTAGCACTGAGGGCACAGCCAGGAGCAAGCTCACCGTTTGGCTGGGTGCCACAGAGTTTCAGAGGGGAAGGCAGCCCGGACGCCCGGCAGCCGTGCCGAGGACAAGCGAGGGGCCGGTGGTGGCAGCTGGGGAGCAGAGGGACCCCGCGCGGCACTGAGCTGCCAGGCTGGACCACGGCCTAAGCCGTGGCTTTGTAAGTAGCCAGACTATTTTATTGCAGCCTGGTGCGGGTGATGAGTGCAAGAAAGGGGAAACAACTTCCACCTCTGTCCCCGAGGTATTAGCAGGGGCACTAGTGTGTTGGTTTGCATTTGGTTCAGCACAAGGACTCTCAGTGACCTTGAAATAACCTCCGGTACTTCTCTAAATACATTTCTTTTGTGCCTTTGCTCTTATTTCCCAGTTTCTTCTTTAGAGTGTGATGGCACGTAAGGTACATACAGACGTCTCCTCTCATTCTGCCTTTTAAAGGTAGACCGGACAAAGTAGTTAAAAACAGTACAAGGGGACAATCTTGTACCAGAGAAAAGGCTCAGACTGGGGAATTAGAGTATAGCACGTATTAGGTCTTCCCCTTTGCTAATGTTGTTAATCTTAGTCAAGAGATAATTTGGTTTTCACTGAAATTTCATTAGCTGCAAACTTGAAAAGGTATTCTGTAAAAATATAGGAGATCATTAGGCTCAATAACAACTAAAAAAAGAGTTTTGTAATATCTTGGAGGAGCTTTCTTGTAATTTTTTATGAAGCTTTGCCAATATTTACAATCAAACTTATGTTCCAACTTCCCTGGCATGGTTTTACAACTTGGCATCAGTCTTCTCCACAGTAACAGCCTTCTAGTTCACAAATACTGTGACTGGGAGTTGTGAAGGATCACGAGCAGGACACAGGGAGCTATAAATATCAGGAGGTACATGATAGCTCAAACAGGAGATACGGGCTGAGTCAGGAAGTGCAGGGTGAGATTATACACTCTGCTATGCAGGATGCAAGAGCAGAGAAGCCTTCGGGTCTGGGAATTCAGATGTTCCACAACACCAGAAGTTACCACCACGAAAATAAGAGTGTTGCACACATGGCAGAGGGCCTGGCCGTCTGTTGTCTGTGCAGCATCAAACAACCTACAGACTGAAAGATGGGACGTCATCATCTGCGCAACCATCTTGTCCCTCCTTTCCCCTCTCCCTCATCTGAAGAAAGATGTGTGTATTTCTGTATCATCTCCTGACTTCTACAATTAGGCGAACGCACAGGGCCCCCCGTGGCAGCTGGCGGCACACAAAGCTCCTCCAGGCAGCTGATGTGCTGCCCACAGAGGCTGAATCCACCCCGGGCAAAAGCATTTGCAATGGCCAGGACATACATCCAGCAAGGCAGCGCACGCGGGGACGTGCGGAGGGCAAAGCAGCCGCAGCCATGGCCGGGCTGGTGGGAAGCTGCAGTAAGGGCTCCTTCCCTTCCCATCACTGGCCGGCCGCTTCCCCGTGCCGGTCACCTGCCCCACCTTCCACTGGTTTCCCATCACTGAGCGCTGGACCGCTCGGCCTTCTGAGCTCTCCTTCAGCAGCTTTCTTCTTGCTGTTGAGGTGCGAGGGTTAAAAAGGAAAACTGGGGAGAAAGGGTAGAGAGCCAAGGCCGGTGCTACAGCCCGGCTGATTGCTTCAGCTAGTGGAAAATGCACACGCGCTTGCAGCTGTGCATGAACGGGAGCCGGTGCCGGCGGAGGTTTTGGCCCCTTTTACTTAACAGTGACACAGACCCATCTCCAGGTTTTTCTGTCGTACTGTAACATCACCCTGCGGGGAAGGGAGCGGGAGCTGCTGAGGGCTGCCAGGCTGGTCGGTACGGGCTGCCTTTGGGCTCCCGCTGGGCAGGCAGCACCGCGATGCAGGTACCAGCCGTGTCCCACGTCATTTAAAATCCAAACATCAGAAAAAAGAATCCCAAAGGCCAAGAGCTGCAAAAGAGGAAAGGACAGCACAGTGTGGAAAATAAAGAGCAGGATTTGCACCATTAATTGAAGCCAGAAAAGCTGTGTGGGGGTGGGAGCTTATGGCAAGACGTGGTAGTCGGGAGCCTCCCGAAGCTGTGCTCACTGTCTAAGAAACAGCCCCTGCTCTGCCCCTGTCGTGGTTTTGGGGAGGCAAAGCATGTCTGCGCTTACTGAAGCAACCACCAGCATCACCACACACGGTGTACCTCCAGCTTGCGTGGGGGCGGACTTATTTTTTATTGTGGGTGTTTTTTAAAGTTATTGCTGAAGCCTTTCTTTGTATTTGTAAATGCAATAGGCTTTTTATTGAGGTTGGGTTATCCCCAGGGTAGGAAGTCGAGACACTAATTTCTTTTCTCTCAGCTGTCATCTGTGAAGTCTGGGGTAAGGTTCCTCCTCCCACCCCTTCCCTGCTTCTTCTTTCCTAGGGATCTGTGCTAAATTTAAAAGCTGAACAGTTTTAAGACTTTTTTTTTCTTCTGACACTTCAAAATTCTGCAAAAAGGTTGAAGTCTAGGGAAAGGGCATGGGGTGACCTTGGCTCCCCTCCCCTGCTCGGCATCACACCGGCTCCCTGGCGCGAGGAAGCGCTGCCGGCATCACGCTGGGCTGTGCGGGCAGCGTGTGCGCATCGCCCTTCCCTGGTCCTGGCTGACCGCACACCGGTCCCAGCTGCCAGCCAAGCCCCGCCAAACCCGCCGCCAAAGCAGACTGCCTGTCCCAGTACAAACCAGCTCCACGGGGACTCCTGCCCTGGGTAAGCTGATGCTGGCATCTGCGCTGCACCCTGTGTCGGAGGAGGCTGGTGCTTTCCTTCACCCAAAAAACACTTGGCTTGCCAATAATCAGGACACTGCTGAAGCCTGGTACACAGCTGAAAAAATGCCTCACCAGTGGAAACTGAGACCTTTTGATAAGAGAAAAGCTTCTTGTAATTGTACCGAGTGAAATCAAGATATTTATCTTATTTCCTACGGAGGAAAGAGGGGATTAGGGTTTTAAAATACCAGAGTTTCCTTCAATTTTAGTAAGGTAATCTCTTTCAATATGTCTGTATATTGGAAAAAGAGATTAGAGCCAAGATAAACCCCTTTTTGTTATTTGGTCTAATACAAGATTCAAGATCAGAACTTCTCTTCTGCATCCGTTTGTTTCTGGTAGGGAAGCCAAGGCACTGAAGGGCACCTTGAGCTTGGAAGCGACTGAAATATCAACTCATTTTTGTCTATTTTTCCTTGTATGACTTGTGCTTTRGGTAATGAAGGAAATTGATGTGTTCTGGTGGGGCAGGATCCCAGTTAAGGCTTTCCTTCTGGTCTGAGAGTTACTTTTGCTGTTTGTTGCCCTGGTTTATATCTCTCCAGGGAACGCCTAACTCCTGATTCAGTAGCTCCCCATTTGTGGTATGACCCACACAATTTGGAGGTTTCTGAGCGCGCCCTTTCTGCAGGAAGAAGTGGGGATTTTGTACCCCATGGGCCATCCAGGGAAGCTGGGCTCAGTCCAGTAACTCCAGGAGCTGCCTGCCCACACCATCCTGCGTCCTGCTCAGTCGTTCTATTTATCACCAGCAAAGCCTACATAGCCAAACCCCTGGCTCAGCCCCGTTACTCTGTGCGAAGCCTCTCTTAATCTGTTCATTGTTTATGAAAAATGGAAAGTAACTTGGTTTACAGAAGTTTGCAGCGATGCAGCTGAGGGTAGCCCCTCCAGCGCTGTCGGAGGACGGTGCTGGAAGGAAGGGTGCCGTTAGGCAAGCAGAAGAGGGGAAGAAGCCA
This sequence comes from Oceanodroma leucorhoa, assembly GCA_030449065.1. Lineage (NCBI taxonomy): Eukaryota > Metazoa > Chordata > Aves > Procellariiformes > Oceanodroma > Oceanodroma leucorhoa. The sequence continues at coordinate 2,473,722 of JASVER010000124.1, read as the reverse complement.
CAGGGATGGCTAGTCCTGCTGCAGGTCAACATTTCTTCTTTGTGCAATTATTGTTGGGTTTTACTTCACTGTCTCTCTGATTCAAATGGAAACTTTAAGTAACTTACATTAATTGTTGTCTTTTCCAATTAAACCCCTCTGGTGTTTGACATGCATGACTGTTTCTTATTTCTCTCTGCTTTGCGCAGCCAGTTTGCATAATGAACAGCATGTCCCCAGCATTTTGCAATCGCTGGCCTGGAACAGGAACACGTTTTCCACATGGAGCCCTGGAGAGCTCTGACAGCTCTCCCAAGGGCTTCAGAAACGCCTCCCTCGCTGCAAAGCCTCGGCACCTACTGCCGTTCTCCCATCTGCTTCCCTTCTGTCCAGCATCTGCAGCTTTCCTCAAAGTTTCTTTTCCTCTCTCCTGCAAAATATAGTGCAAGGAAACAGCAAGGGAGTGCATGACAAAAATGGGAAGGTCATCTGTCTGGGACTCAATCAGTAATGATGGGCTAGATTTCCACACATTTACTTTTTCATCCTTCTAGGTCTCCTGACAGTAAAAGCAAGCAGCTCCTGTTTGGCACAAAGTGATTTGAATGGTAATTTTAATTGGTTTGGAGGCCTTGATGAAAAAGCAGGATGTTATCTGTTGGGAAAAGCTCTAATCTGATTTCACTTGAGTCCTTACTGATACGGAGGACTGCCTAATTTAATCCCAGCTCTGCTTCCTGAATCAACGATACGATGCTAGATATTTATTCAGGTTTATACACCTAAAGCAGAAAGCTTCTGCTGAAAAATGAATTCTCTCTCTTGTAATGATATTTAGCTGAGCTTCTCAACAGCAGTGTGTCCTGTGTTGGGAATACAAGACAGGCTGAATAGCTGGTCCTGGGAACAGTGCAAGGAGGTGGACAAAGATGTGTGCAGATTTTCTGCCTTCCAGCTGTAATTAGGAGTCCATTGCCCATTGCCCAGAGAGTAGCACTGCTGGACATAGCACTGTGCTCCCTGCAGCTGGGCTGCTTGACATCTCCTCCTGCCCAGACTTATTGAAAACATATCACTTAAATAATTGAATGTAACTTAAACAATTGCATTTAGGTAAATACATACATCCCTCATAATACATACCAACATACTGAATCTGATTCCAAGTCCTTTGAGACTCTCTCCATTCATTCCAGAGGGCCAAAACAGGGTTTAAAACTAATTTTGGTACCTGAATAAATTCTATTATGGATAGCAATTTACTATCGACCTACTTCCCTTCTGTTTCAACTGCATAGCTCCCAACTGAGACCTTTGCACAGCTGTGCTGAATGTGTTGGGCTGTTTCCCTCCTCTCCAGAGATTAATATGTTTTATCAGTCAAAGTGTTTTTAGACAATGCATATCAGCATTTGCAAAGAGCTCCACATGCCTTAGGGCTAGAAATGCTATATAAATCTAAGCAATTATTGTTATATTCTATTATTCATTGTGGCAGCAGACATCTCTCAAACTCAGGGCTAATTGTTTAAGTGCGTTTTATTTTTAGGTTAACTTTTTTCTTTTTCATTTTTAAATAACTCCCTTTCTGATTGCTGTAGGAAAATTTATTTAAACACGATATGCACCATCTCTTTCTCTGTAAACTTCCACTGTGGAAAAGCTTCCCTGTTGCTGTAGTTAAAACTGCTCCTAAAGCCTTTGGGAGAGAAGAGCCCTGTTATTCGCAAGACATTTTTGGCCAGCTCTTTGATATCTCCAGGAAGATGTCAAGGACTTTCACTACATCTGCTGTGATTTGATTGCCTTTTACCATTTTGCCACTTTTTGGATCCTTAACYGTTGCCTGTATTTCCGATTGCTGGRCAGCTGCTGGTGCCAGCCTGCCTGGTTCACATGCTTCATCAAATTCAGGTACCTGCTTAGCCTGCTGTGAGCCTGTCTGCAGTGCTCGTCAACCTGTGATTTCAGTTCTTAGTCAGCTGTAAGCATCTTTCCATCTTAAACCGCACGTTTCAAATCAGTAAATTGGCCATTTTGAGGTTTTTGGTTTTATTTATTTGGCATAACAAAGATTATAGTTGCTGCTAGTATCTACTGCTCAGTATGCATTTGCATCTTGAATAAGTGACCTGACCTGTGAATTGATACAGATGTGGTTTTATTTTGGTTTTGTGACCAGTAGAGATGCAATATTTCTTTATGCATGCCTTTGGGAGTACATAATGTCTTGCAAATACTACATCAACTGTTACATACAGCTGAGTAAGGCTATTCCTGCATTAGCAGATGATTTCCAGTCCTTACTTCTGCGTTCCTCTTTCTGTTCTTTGGCTATCACAGGCTACTTCAGCATTACTATCACCCATCACAAAAGACAGCATTTTTAAAATTGAGGTACCTACATTTAGGAGGCAGTTTTAGAACTCACCTTTGTTGTTGTTGCTATGTTTTGCTTTATGGTTGCATCTTTATCAATAAGATTTATACCTGGCATATGATGCCTTCRTTGATCACAACCCTATCAATGGGGGGGTTTTCTGGATTCTCCCTTTGACCCTATGTCTTCATTTAATCCTGATTAAGTTATATGATTTCTCTTGCTTAAAGAGCTCATTGAACCACATGTGTTGCCTTTCTCTTCCTGGTGACAAAGTCCTCTCCTTCGAGATGTACCAACTCCTTAATATCTGAAGTCTTTTTCTTACATTGCAGGGATACACCTGGATGTATTTTCTTACTACTGATGTCAAACCATCTGAAATTCTATAATCTGAAGACTAGTTTCACTATGAACCTTTGTATTTTGCAGATGTTATAATCAGAAGAGGAGTCATACCTTAACGTGCAAAATTAGTAACTCCTGTCTGGGGGAACCTGTGACTGACAGGTCAGAGTCCCAAGTCTATTTTCAAGTTTCCAGAGACAAAGCAGATTCCCCACCCTCTGTAGAGAACACTTTCATGATTTCTAATAGCTTTCACTATTAGGTGTTTTTTAAGTTCTGTTTCTTCTTTAAAAATAAGTCTTTCTTTACTTTTTCCTGTTACATCCAGTTAATTCATTTACTAAAAATTCCTTTCTTGRTGTTCGTATCCTTGGCATCTTATACCCAAAGTCTACATAAGTAGTTAGTACAAAGCAAATTAACCACCCTCTATTTTACAAATTAATATTTGAATTTAACCTATAAACACTACTTCAAATTCATAACCTATGAACTTCCCAAGAGGTCACTGAAGCATAGAAAACGTTACTAGCCTGCTCCACATCAAGTGTAATTAATTGCACTGCGAGATGCCAGAAGAAGGAAGGCCTGGCTGTAATCTCTGTGCAGCTAGAGTGAACTTTTCTAGTAATGTCTGCTATTTTGTATGAATWTAACTTCTTACAGACCAGAGGCAACAGGTGAGCAGGAACAGCATAACAGATCCGAGCGTGAAGGGTATTTGAAGGGTGTTACGAGGTGCTGATGGACATTAAAAGCTCAGAGCTTTCCTGAGCAGCGCTGGGAGGTTGTAACTGTGCCCTGGCAGGAGTCTGCCGCAGGGCTCCAGACCACCAAAGTAGTTTGAGGATGGACTGATTTGTTTGGATTAGAAGAAATATCTTCTGGAAGCTTAGGAGGTCTCTGCTGGTATCCCCAATGTCAGTGGTAACTGATAAATCCACAGTGGGGCTCAGCCACCACTGTCTGTGGAGAAATGCGCATTTTTTTTTCTGAAAGATCATTCCAGGGGAGTGACAGCATGTAAACATCTGGTCGTAAAGAGGCAGGCAACTTCCTCCATAGATGTCATACACTTGGATCAAAGTGAGCTTCAGCATTTTCTATGTAAAATGTTTATAAATTAACTCTCAAGCACAGTGGCATTCTGACCCTGGAGAAGAAATGACATAGGAGCTGGCTGAAATTGCCTCAATCTCAAACTTCCACTGCAGAAAATGTGGGGATTTTTGAGAGGACAGCTCCAACAGTTTTCCTTTCTTCTTGTGGAATGAAAGTTTATCCTATCAATAAGAGTGAGGAGTTAACTAGCAGATAGACTCACTGATATTTTTCCTCTTTCTCTTTCATCAGGGGAGGAAGACGTGTTAGCTCTAGCAGAAGCTCAGTTTAGCTTTGTGTGCTTCCACTTATAGCAGAGTCAGGGACTCCTACCATGGAGTCTTCAGCTGGACTTTCTTTCAATTTGATTCCAGAAAACACAGGCACATTACAGGCACAGGTTTTGAAATGAGTTTTGCAGAACAGAGCAATCCTTAGGATACAGCTGAGCTGTATTAGTTTTCCTTGCTTGAACAGTACTGTGCTGGAAAGGAGGAACATTGCTGTGGTCCATCCTGCATTCTTCCTTTTCTCTGATGCTGCTTTCCCTCACAGAAGTCAAAAGAACCATCTTGCTTTGTTAAACCTTTCTTGGCAGTGACTGAGCCAGTAGTTTCAAAGTCACTCATGTCCCTTAAGGGATTCTGTCTGACACTTGTTAAGTGTCACTGTCACTAACAGTCTTTGAAGAGATGTTCTTGCAGACTTAACAGAAGGGGTGTGTTGATCTGTGTTATTCCATAGGCCAATCAAACACAGCGCAGCACTTCAGTAACTGAAGAGGCACATGGTACGAAAGAGCATTTAGCTGTACCTATAAAGTGCTATTTATTACCTGGGAAGAATGTCAAGTATAAGCCTGTATTTGTTAGATGTTGGGGCAGCAGCCATCGCTGCCCACATCAGCCTCCTTAAATAATGACATTGAATGCGCCCGCGCAGTGGGAAGGCACTCTGAGACTCATGCAGGCAGTTGGACCACCTGCAAATGCTGCTACCTCTACTATGGATCCAAGCGCAGCTGGATGCATTTGCTTTCAAGATCATTAACTTTGTTCTAGTTCACAAAGATGCTCTTCCAGGTCAGTTGTTGATCCTCTTGAAGCTAATAAGAGTTTTGTCAGTGAGTTCATTCAATCCCAGGAGGATTCAGTGTTGCAAAGGATCACTGACCCATTGGTCACTAACCTGGGCATTACCTTGCCCATACCTGAAAACAGGCAGGTACTTTCATGACCCATAGCATCAGCCAGGCATTGGCATGGCATTTGCAAGGGCATCAGCCTACATTTTGCACTCTCCTGGAAGAAGAAGGCAGGCCAAAATAGCTTGGGAAACACCACTGTAAAGAATAACCCTTTCTGGACTGCTTTCCAAATCATCCAACACAAATATGTGCACGTTAGACTGAATTTAGCTTATCTTCACATACGCCCACTTGTATGAAGGGAAAAAACAAAGAGGTAGTTCACATCCCCTTACATCCCRTATTTTTTCTCCATTTTTGTGCTTTGCCTTGGTATTACATCACACATGATATAGCGTGACATCCTTGTAAGGAGCATTATACTGCTCTGCAATCCTTACCTCTCTGAAARTGAAGTATAGCAATTCCTTCAGCCTCAAAGTCTCCCAAAGGTCTGAGTCTTGGCAGCGCTTTTYCCACCACTGAAGTGAAGCTACCTCTGGAAAGACACATAACAGCTGTTTAAGTACAAACCACAGTAATACACTATTTTTTTAAGAAGTGAAGGAAACACAATATGGATTTGTCACTTTGGAAGGAATGGAAGGATGCAGCATTGCTACATGAAATGGAGCATAGCCAAACAGGCAAACTCAAGTATTTGTACTGAAGAAAAAAAATCAAGAAACTGGTAGTATCTTATGTTAATGTTATGTATGAATAATTTTATCATTGATTGATCTGTAAGCTGCCTGGTAGTGCACAGAAACAGTAACAGTTTACATTAATGTATTAAAGGCACATATAATTTATTCAATGAGATTCATGCCCTACGGTGCTTTTTTGACAAGTTTTTATAGCACCGTAGTTAGTATTTATTAGCAGTGAAAGCACTTTATAACACTGATACAGTGKTTGAGACAAGAACTGCACAAAGCAACTACTTCATAGGCAAAAAGCAATTACGAATGACACTTCAAGAAGTGTTACCGAGAGATCTTCAAAGAGCTCAGTTTCATACCGTCGACAACACAGCAGCCGGCAGTAGCGCAGTGCTGTCGGCGCAGAGGATGGGAACACTGGTTCAGCTCCAGCCCAGCAGGACATCGCATCCACCTCCCCGGCAGGGAGAGGCACCTTCTGCAGTGCCGCGGCATCCCTGGAGCTCCCTTGTTAGGCACAGCCCCCTTCAGCTCCTGTGATCATGTGGGAGTGAAGAAAACAGGATGCAAGAGAGGAGTCCATAAAGAAACGGCTCAAAGAACTTAGGGAAATGATGCACTTCAGTTACACACCATTTCTATTTGTTTTTGAAAGAATCTTTGTTCTTAATAAGTTTTAAAACAAGCCCATAAAAATCCTTTAAAATAAGCTGTAGGTTAAATTAATTCCTTAAAAAAATCTCTTTCCCCTATGCACAGGTTCACATGGGTTTGCCGTGGAAGATTTGGCTGTAACACTGTGTATGCTTACCTTGGGCTTCTTATTGTCAGCTTAATGAATGGTTGAGCGGTATGGGCTGTCATGCTCCTCCGGAGCTGTCCCGCCTCGCCCGCGCATCTTGTCTGAAGTCGGGAGGCACACACACAGAGCTTTACAAGTATTTCAGAGTGCCCCAGACTAAACAAAAAGGCTTTGATTTTCAGCAGTGCTTCTYCCTTTGGCTTCCAGTACAGACCTAGGTGCTGAGTGTTTTGGAGGCAATTAGATTCTCAGTCATCTGCAAAATCCATACATGCCTTCAAGTAAAAAAAAATAGATATATCGTGAAGCAGCAGAGAGGCAGTTGGACAGAGACTGGTCTTCGGAATATTGCTCAGGAACATCAGACATACGTTAATTATACTCTCATGACATAAGGAAGGTTGTCTAATTCAGATTAATTTTTAGGTACCTGAAATTTGGTTTCTTCACCGATCCAAATTCTCAGCTGTTGTTGCCAGAGTTTTTGTCACACTATGACACAGATAACACAAGCTCAGAGAGCCATCCCTTGTGGTTAAATTAGCCTTACAAAGCTTTCTTGCCCAACAGGATAATTTTCAGCTGTTAATTATGTTGTCACTGCCATATACTGCAGCCTCTTAAGCCAATTCAGTGGCTTTTAGGGGAGGAAAAACAGGCAGCTCAAGCAATATCCGAGCGTTTGGATGTCAGAAACGTGTCTCTTCTCTAGAGAGAGGCAGAGGTCTGAGATAGCCGTGAGCCTGCAGTTACCTGGGGCAGGTAGTCCCACCGTCCCRGTGAGACGCCTAAGCTGGGACATCCCTCTTGCCCCAGAGAAATCAGTGAAGACAAGCTCCTCCAGAAGGCAATTCAGGRTAGCAAAATGCCTGAAGCTGGGCTCTGTGGGTACTCCACCTCTGCAATCAAGTGTGTCACACGGGTGTATTGCAAAGCCTTTCCTCCAACCCCCATCTTAAGGCAGCAGAAGGAGAATAAACCCCTGATCGTGCAGCTCCCAGTATGATGCTCTCAAAATACAGATGCAGAAGTACAAGGGTATTGTTGGGCTGAAAGGAGAAGGCTCGTATTAGAAATGTTAATAAAAAGCAAGGAAATGCAGAAAATAAGCCAGGTCTGTTAACTGTTTGTGCAAATCTTTTCCTTCTTCTCACAATTGCCCCTAATGTGTAATTCTTTTCTTCAGCATTCAGTGGARCTGCTAAGTCACTTGTGTTTTGCACTAACCTCCATGTCCTCCACTTGTGAAACCTTCTTCAAACCTGCARAGTACCTCGTGTTTCCTGACTTGTTCTGTCCTTTTCTGTTTGGCAAATAGTTTCTACTGCACACTCCTCTTTCCATATATGCTGMTTTATTTATCATTGTATTTTTATTTTTGATAATTGTTGCAGAATAAGGTCTACAACTGCTACACCTCAGAGAAATAAGGCCTACAGCTGATGCTTACATTTTTTAATAAGTATCAGATAAAAACCCCACCTCCTCATCTCATGACTTTCTGCTCAGGTTCTTGGAAGTGTACCTATACTGACCTGAATATATGGGTGGAGATACTCCCCCCAAGGCTGGAAAGGCAAATATAGATAATCTTCATTCCACTACAGCTAGACTTCAGCTACTTGCTTCTCTTAATTCCCCAAAACTCCCTTTTTGGGCAGGTGTTGGAGGATCAGAGTCCTATTTTCTGATCCCCATGACTTGTTTGTAAGTGGAAGTCTACCAGGGGAAGGGACAGGTCTGCAGAGGATGAGGCTTGTGTGTAACCGAGGGTGGGCAGCTGAACCCAAATCTGGCAGCTCAGCACACCCRGGGTCAGGAGGGCAAAAGGTTCTCTCCTGTCCATAAATGAAGAAATAAAAGGAATATCAAGTACAAATAAAGAAGTGACCTCTTTATTTGACATGGTGTGGTCACAGGCTATGCTGTAGCCTGTTCTGATGTGCCCAGATCAAGAACATGAAAAAAAGAAAAAGTAGTAATCAGAAAATTCAGGGGGAACGAAGCACAAAAACTGAAATATTTGAAAGCCTGCCGTACAGTGAGAAATTCACAGATGATCTCTTATTTGGTGCCTAAAGGGGAAGTGGGTCTTTAATCAAAGCTTCCAGAAGACAATGAAAGACAATCCTTAGTATAAAAGGCAGTGAAAAGAGGATCCTGTGATTGAAAGCTGGAACTAGAACATTTGTACCGAAAATAAGGCACAAATTTCTAACAGTGAGGGTAGTTATTCAATAGAGAAAGTTATCAACTCCAGCATGGCTTTTCTTTTACTTATATCTTAAGAAATTAAAGATTCCCCCCAAAGGATACAACTGGTTGAAACATTTAGCAAGGTCCTGTGCCATACACAGGCTATAGGGTGTTTTTTATGCTTAGGGCAGCCCAGGTGAAGAGAACAATGACATCAAAATCTACAACAGGGACTAAGGTCTGCCTGTAAATCTCCAGGCACCTTGCCAATGGGGAAAAAACCCAAGAAATCCGTCAAATCCAAGGAAATCCCCATTCATGAAAAGGTCTAAGAAGCTCTTGACTTCTCCACATCAGAACTGCTGCTGTTTATATAGGAAATTTTTCTTCTCCTTTTGCACTTTATCAGGCTCTTGTTGGCTGGTCAGGAGAAAAATGCAAGACTAGGAACAAGAGTTACAGCTGTTAAGTGCATTAAGGGGCACTGGTAATTCTGTTACACTACACTCACACATTGGTGAGAGACCAGTAGTACCTTGTTCACAGCCAAAAGCAGTATATTTTTAAAGTTAGTACTGGGGGCTGGCTAGCAGCCAGGTATAGTTATAACTTCACTAAATGTTAAATAGTAACTGCTGTATTCCTGTACTGCAGTCTGACAAAAATCAAGGAGCTCAACTATTACTCCCCCATCTGTACTTAAAAAAGCAGACGGACATTTCCAGCATACTAGAGCTGTCAACAGGCTCAAGGATCACCAGCCAGGGATCTATGGCAGGCCCGCATCGCCTCCATAAATCAAATTCCTTAGCAGTGAACATGTCAGTTATAATGGATAGAAATTAAGTGACCCAGTTACTACTCCCTAGACTTTTGTTTAAGAGATCAGGTGGCTTCCTCAAAAGAGGATCCTCAATCAGACCAAATGGGCTGGTGGTACTCTTGAAATTAGCAGGAGGAAGGCAATACATAGCTACCAAATCCCCTCCTAGAGCAATACTGAAGAGCTTTGGAAAACGGGCTCAGCAGAGCATTCCTGCCTAAAATCATGTCAGTGAGACAGGAAAAGGATGTTCTTGAAAAGCTGAAGGATTCCCAAAATGTTTTATGAAAAAAAAGGAGCCTACGTGGTGGTTCATACAGTTCTAACCCAGTTACCACCACTACTATTAAAAAAAAAATCAGATTTCCCTTTAGTGGGAGGTTTGGGGATATAGCTCTAACTTTGACACTATTGGAATATAACTTCTTGGTGTTTAATGTTGGGCTAGCTGGAAAGCTTTTTCCTATTAACTATCTCTGTGTTTTTTCCTTTCTCCCCTTACCACCTCACTGTGTCTATCTTTCCTCCTTTCTGCACTAAAAGTGGCTGTTCCTCTGCCTCCAAGCTCTTCCTGCTCTTCTGCAGTAGACCAGCTCCTGTCTAACCATGAACATGCTCTGTAAGTCCTTTCTTTTATTACTGCAGCTCTGTGCGTGTGTCTGTTCAGTATTTATTGTAACACAATGTAAAGCCTCATTTGATGTATAGCGTAAGAATTGTAGGGTAGAGGCAGAAGCCCCAGCTGAACGGGGATGTTTCACCCCAGGACATTGAGGGTGGGCTCCTGGCTGCAGGGTGCTGCGGACAGCACGCAGCAGGAACGCTGCCTTTTGGTGATGGTTGTTCTCGAAGGACTGGGTTACAATAGCGCAGGGTCTCACCAGTAGGTACCACACAAAGGAGTGGAACAAGACACAGAGGACAGTAAGAAGCTGGGATTAATTTCACACTAGATCTGCACAACAGACTGTGCTCAGGACAGAAGAGCTCTCTGTGGCCCATGGCTGGACCAAGCCTGACCCATGCATAAAGCACAGAGGACTTTTCTTAATTCCTGGAGTTTAGATACAGCCATGAGAGGTTCTCATGGGGATGTGGAAAACTCCAGTAACTCCAGTTACCTGTTTTAAGTCAGTTAGACCTTCTGACAGATCTGAGGCTTCCTCTTCCCTCAGATGGTGTGTAGGGTTCCAGCTGGGTTCCTGCCACAGTGGGACAAGCATCATGGGAATGCTCCAGGGCCCAGGCACTTCCAGACACGCAGCTCCAATTAGCTCAACATTAAAAAGAAAAAGGGAATAAGTGTGAAATTGGCTTCCTGCTCAAGATGTTTCTGGAAAGAGGGTAGGGAAAAGGAGCAGAGCTCATTTCACGACCAAGAAAATCCTGGTTGTCACGATGACAATCTCCTTACCTTGAAACTGGGATGACAAGTCACAAGAACTGATACTTGACCAGCCTTTTGCATCTCCCATCAGGAGATACACAGAATGCATCTGGCCCTTCAGTGTCACACACCCACAACTGCTCCAGCATCTCAATGTTACCTATCTCTCCACCTGCTCTCCAGACCATGCCCTCTGCATCCAGCCGATGAGGCCACAGACCCTGGGGACATTGCACCTCCCAGTACCCAGAAAGCCTCCACTTATCCCAACAGATATCCCTGGCAGGCAGGATGTTTCTCTTCTTTTTCCCTTCAATGCTTTTGTTTATTCCTCATTAGGACACTCAGACATTGAAGAGAGGCAGCAGATTTCAACAGTTGCTTTAAGACAGCAGAGTTCAAAGTGTAGAACGCAGTTTCTGTTTCTACCATCTGTGACTTTCCGTAGCCAGGTTCCCTGGATGGAATGCAGCATACACAGAGTCAGAGCTGTGATCAGGCCRCAATCTGCTCCCTGTGTCAGCACTCAACCTGCTTCTGAAGTTTTGCACTGCAGAACTCCCAACCACTGACGGAGAACTGGCACCATCTCTTCAAAGGCTGTAAGAAATAAAGGCCATTCCTCAGCAACAAGGGGTTGCCAAAATGCCTTTTTGAAAGCAGCCAGTGGAAGCTGCATAAGCTGCTAATTTAAAGTAGACTAATACGAAGTAGGGACCTGCGGCACAGAGAGAGCATCCCCGGCTAAACAGGAAGGGAACGCTGAGCACTCCTCGGAAAGCATGTTACTAGAAGAGAAGAAAAACCCTCAGTAACTTCCAGCATCCCCCAGTTCCTGGCTATTACTGAAACTTGAAGGAYTAGGAGGAGACTCCGGGGTGTTTCAGAGCTGGTTGGACTATCCCCTGGATACACTTGCAGGTACAAAATCACCCATGAAGTGGAGCTCCTCAAAGGAGAGATCTTCTCACCCTTTGCAGTGTCCAGGGCAGGGAGAGCAATCTCTCAGCAATGACTGCCAGCATCACCCCACACCACTTCATCCCCGATGGACKCTGTTCCTGTGCCTCAGAGGCTATGAGAAGCAGCTCTGGTTTTCAGTGATATTCAGGTCCTTCCCCAGCCCCGCAGCCATTTACAGCTAGACAGGCAGAGAGAAGACAGAGCACCGTGCCTCACTTGGGAGAGAGGAAAGACAAAGGGAAACGCTTGGGAGAGCCCAGGTACAAACCCCATAACTTCCAACCCACAGAGATTTCCTCAGCTGAAATAACTGTCAGCGAGAACAGGATTAGCACAGCTATCACACACTCTCATAGCTACCTTTTATAATATCCTCCCCTCACCTTTTCAATGCTCTCCAGGATAACCGAGCACTACCAGAGCTCCTTTAGTCACCACACCCACTCCAGCACCCAGAAGTGCTGCTCTCCCACCCTTGCTCTTTTATTTCCTCCTCTCCTCTCTCATTAGCACTTGGTGCTAATGAGGCTCGTTAGGCTTCCTGCTGCCCTACCCATCTCCCTGCTCTGCAGGGACAGTGGTCTCTGGTAACCCTCTCCTGGCCAAACTGTACACAAGCACCCTGCAACCGCATTTCAGCTATGAAAAAGACACTATTCTACAGCGTTGAAGGACACCGTAAACAGGCAGTACCTCAGTTCAGGGAGAGCTCCATTGCCTATGAGCTCTCTCACTGAGGATTACAATTTTGCAATTTACTCCTTTACCTAAGCCACTGCCTAGGACCAGCTGGCTGTCCTCTTCAACTCATTTTTGCACATCTGTTAACGAGCATGCACAGAGTGCAAGGRCAGTCTCAGGCCATCAGACCCTTTCACTATGTCCTGTCACCTTTTGGAAGGTCCCTGGGCTCCCTCATGGGTGGGACACRAGCTGTGCTGGCCCACAGGGCAACAAGAGCAAGGTGGGGTGAAAGAAGTGCCTCACTCTGCTGATCGGACTCCTTTGAGATGTTTTTTTGGAATGAGGTGCACAGGGCAGGTCGTCCTGGTTTTTCTCAGTTGCTGATGTGCTACTTGATATTGCTGTATTTAAGCAGTCATTGGCTTAGGAGATGGCACTCACCTCATCTTCCTTTTCCTAAGCAGGGGCATTAGCCACAGAAGTTAAAAAGTCATCCTGCACTGGGTGCGTATTTAAATACTTGTGTAGAATGCAAAAACTCCAACAGAAAACACGAGCAGGAACCAGTACCCAAAAGCACTTACTAGTCTGGAGGTGGTGGGTCACTGTAGGGTGGGGGAGAAACAAGTTTGACTCTCTCTGGGAGAAAAGAGACCTGAAGGCTGCACCCCAGATCCCTTTCTGCTCCCTACGCTGCTGTCACCAATGCCAGCTTGTCTGAGCCGACGGGATGGGGCTGAAAGACTTAGCTTAGGAGGCTCCTGCAGCTTTTGCATGAGGCAGGTTCCATAGCTCTTCTGGGTTCTTCACATTTAGGGATCTAAGAGACTTTACTGGGCGCTCATAATTAGATGGGGGTTGAGCACAGAGTTCAAAGGCCTAAATTTCAGATGTAGTTGTCTAACATGTCTGTTATTCCTTCAGTTCTTTGTGTCAGGTGTTTGTGAAATGTCCTCATGTGAGTTTTTATGTCTGCTTTCCTCCCTCTGGCAATTTCCCCACTGTCATTTCCCATCATATGGCCACATGCTCTTATCCCTACACAAACATTGCTCGGCATGTCCATCACTTAATTGTAACCCATCTTGGTTGCAGTTCTTCCAAAAAGCTCAACTGAAGAGAGCAAGCAAAAGGTGATCTACAGTCTCCAGCTCTGTGTGCTGCTGCCTCAGCGTTATGGTGAAATAATTAACTCTGCCTGGAACAATCCAAGCTAACAGGTGCTGCCAAATCCTGTGACCCACTAACACTTGAACATAACACCTCTCCATTTGCTCTGCTAGTCACAGAGAGGACATAGTATAGTCAGATTTTCCATAGTATAGTCTATTGTATCTATGCTAAATAGTTACAAAACCTTACCAACCTGGTCTGGTAGGATTTTACACTTTCCTGGTCAAAGTGAAAAATACATCCCTAGAGGTCAGGACAACAGCGGAAGTAGCTCAGTTTCGGAAAGCAACACGGAGCAAGGACAAAAAAAGCAAAATGCCGCTGGCACAAGCCAGTTCATGCTCCTGTAAATCAGCACAGTCCATTGCCTCTTACACTGCTCTGCCTGACTAGCAGCAACTGGGGATCTGACCCCATGGCTTGGCAGGCTCCTTCACAGGATGGACTCCTGCTATCCTGGTTGTGAGATGTGCAGAGCTGTATTTCACAATTTGACGTTGATAATACCAGTCTTTATTTATCACAGTCTCTAAAGTCACCACTACTTTGATTAGGGTCTGCAAAAAAACCCATGCAGGCTGCCAAGGCAACCTCTGAACCACATGATTCATTCAGAAGTGAATTTAGCTGTTTCAAAACATGGAATTGTGATGAAATTAGAAGCCCTGGCAGGCTGCAATGATAGAGTTAGTTAAGAACAGTACTTTGGTTAGGGCTGCCTCCCTGTTTAATGTGGATTGCTCCATTTCTTTTGTTAAGGAGGTGGGTGACTCTGCCTCGGTGTCACTGGTGAAAGATCATGAGAGGTTCACTCTGTGAATCAGAGCAGAGAGCTGGAGCATCAGGGCAGAATGAACCTGCACTACAGTATTTTGGTACAAGTAATTGCTGTTAAAAAAAAACTTTCTAGCTCCTTTGTCCAGGAAGCTACACTTGATGGGGTCCCCAAATGGCACTCCACAGGGATGGTCAAAGGGAGAAGCTTTCCAACAGATTCATTAAGCCATTACTGAGCTTTGATGATTACCTACAGAGCCAGAGCAACAAAAACACACTCCTACRTTCCTGGTCCCTTAAACAATTCTTTACAAAGTTTTGACAGCATACATTTCCTGAAATACTAAAGAAAGCAGATCCATAGCCCCCAAAAAATTGTAGTCAAAAAGGAGGATTGACTGTGCTTCTAAACAATTTCATAAAACAATACAGCACCTTGCTTAAATATATTCCCTTCAGGGGCCAAGTAAATTCAAAGTATTGCTAAGTCTTTAAAATCAAATTGCCACTTAGAAAATCCATGCTCAAACCTGTGCAGACGTTTTCTCTGAGGTAGTGTTGTCCTTTAGAGCCCTTTATATTATAATGTGAATAGAAAATTAAGTTGTTTGTATAAATGGACTCCCTAAATGTTATTTTAGCCCTTGCATTAACCTCGCTCTAAAAACGTGAGTTACTTGTGATGCCATTCTGAATTGTTAAACTGAAGATAAAAAATGTACGTGGTAGGGATGCTCTGGGTAGGCGAGGATGCAGAGCTTAGGGAGGGCAAGCGGCTACTGCTAATGAAACGCATGAGAGGCGGTGGGGTCCTCCAGTYCATCCCCAAGGCTGGCGTAGGACGTGCCTCAGAGCTGTGCTGGAGCTGTCRTGTCCATCCCAGCTGGCCTGAAAGCCAAAGTCAATACCCAGAAGGCTGTCCCAACCAGCGAGCGCCTTTGCTTTCCTTCTCACGGCCACGGCACAGGCAGCCCTGCCAGAGCGTGGCAATAGTCTTCTGGCCAACCCCATGAGCCACTGTCACCCCACAGGTTATATCAGCTCTGCCAATTTAGCATGGGCTAGAGACAGAACTGGGATGATAAAACTGCTTCTTATTCTGCTTCTCTTTTTGTCCTTGGTTATGTCCCCCAGTTGATTTTGTCACAGTTGTTATTGATGAGAGATTCAGTGAGGCTGCAGAAAAGTTATTTGAGATCCTGCCGGGGTTTTTTTGAGGCTTAAAAGCACTGAGAGGAAAGCTGTCAGTGCCTGTCTTAGGAACACAGCTGATTCAAACGCTTCAAACATCAGAAAAAGTATTTTCAACTTGTAACACAAACCTCTTACCACAATCATCCTTGGAGACTGCAKGTAGGACGCCACTGCCAAAGAGAAGGAAAAGCTCCTTTTTGTCTTTCTTCCTACTTTAACAATGCATTAGTGTGATAAGGACAATCTCTGGTGGGAGTTATGGCTGTAGTCATACAACAGTTGTCTTGGAAAGATGTTTCAGCAACACAAATGAGGGGCTGCAMAATTTTCCAAAGCATAAATCTTTCAGTTTTGAAGACTGCTCTCAAAGAGCAACTGGAAATACCCAGCCYAGAACTGGCTTCCAGCTGGAAAGGGCAATAATAATGATCAATGCTTCATTGCAAGCAGCACACTGGGATTAATTGGAAAGCAGATATCTGGCAATTTGCTCGGTAGGTGCAGCGTGCGCATCGTGCCCTGCGAGTGCCACGCGCTTGTTCTCCAGGAGAAATTAGCGTCCAACATTGTACAGCGTACAAACTAGTCTGGGAGGGGAGTGCAGTCTGCTTCCCCTGCAACTTCTTGACTAATCAAAAGTGAAGGAAAGAAAATGTGCCAATTTATGGGGGGAATCAGGAAAGAGGGGAAGGCTTTCCCTTTTTTTGCTGTTAAACTGCAGGGTAAAAGGGGAAGCTGGCACAAGTGTGTGTGCGTGTGTGCTTGTGTCACTRTATTCCACTTGCACCACTGCAACAGCCTCCTTAGCATTTGCAGGGAATAGCGTGCAGGGGGCCGGTGCTTCCCCCGACTGCCAGCTGTAGCAACAGCAGCAGAAGRCTGTGCAGCCAGCACCTCCTTGTCTTTTCCTCCAGACAACCACARCGGGAACTTCAAAGGTGCTTTTCTTTAAGATGGCAGGGATTTCTCAACCGAAATCGCGCCTCCATTCTCATTTATTTCAACTAACGACCCAGGAGTTGCAGGACACTTGAGCACGTAGAAGAGCAGGGCACGGGACGGGTCCTGCTGCAGAGTCACGTCCGGGGGATGAGAGCCGCTGCACCATGGTGCAGATGGCAGCGCCATTTTCAGAGCTATAAACAGTATCATTGTCATAGCTCTTTGAATGGTACTGCCATATGTACCGGAAAACCAGCATTTATGCTTGTAAGGGTTTTGGGCCAGCTGGATTTTCTCCCCATCTGGATGAAGCTGATTCCTGAAGTATGAATGAAAGCTGCGTGCTGCTTTGGAGTAATTCCCCCTCAGTACTTATTTTTGAGTCTCCAAGGATCATCACGTTCTCATCAGCCTCCTAACCTGCAAAACCCAAGTGTCCTGCACGTGGAGAGATTGCTGATGCATCTAAACCTCCCTGCTCGGTTCAAGAAGAAGCAGAAAATTCATGGAAATTTTGGTAGCAAACCAGTCAGGCTCTGCATGTTTTTCTTTAGCAAGTATTGTACTTTTACGGTAAAGAGTATTTGACTGAGTGTGTATGTCTGTGTGGGTGGGTGGGTGGGTGGAGAGAAAGCGCTCGTCTTAAACAATCAATCTTCAGGGGTTGCATAGCTCGCCTGGTTGCCAGTGCAGCTCACGTTGTGCTCCCCTCCATTTGTATTGCTGAAGGAATAACAGCCATCTGCAGCAAAGTGAGAAAAGCATGACGGCAAAGGGTGCCACAAGTCAAGTGGATGAGCAGAGCCCAGCGGTGCGGCAGCGTCAGGGCCACGTCGCCCGGGAGCTCGGGGGCTACAGCCTGCTCGGGGGAGTCCCCTGCCCTTGCTCGGCTTTGTCCTTGCTGCAAGAGTTTTGCTGTAATGTTCCATTTTTTGCTGACCCAGCTTCTTTTTGGGGAAAGAAAAGGGGGAGGCCAGCATCTCCAGGCTTTGTTAAGAAAAGAAACTGAAGAAACTACTATGGCCCTGTGAAGATACGCAGGCAGGTGGTAGGGAAGGAAATGTCCTGTTTGCCATGAAGCCATCGCAAACACTGGGATGCTTTTCCAGGAGCAGTGGTCCTGCRTTGCGCTGGTTCTGCTCTGGCAGGAGTTGGAGCTGGTGTACCAGATTTCCCTGGGCAGTCGGTCCCTTTTGAGGGTGGCCCAGGCCATAGCACAATACAGCTGGGGATGCAGAGAGGGGCCAGTTCACAGGGAGTRAGTGTTTATGGAACAAGAGCGAAACTGTGAACTGTCCTGGGCTGTGGCCAAGCCTTGCAGCTTACAAATGCCAGATATCTCTGTTTAACATTAGTCTGATTCCTACTTCAGAAGAGCCTACAGAGATCTGAGAGCCACAGAACTGGGCAATGTGTTTCTGATTCTGTGCATATAATATCAGCAATAGATTAYGATGACTAACAAGTCCAGGCATTTGTGACAAACATGCAGTTTACTTGGCCACCCGTTTAGAGACATATTCTAAGAACTAATTAATTCTTTCAGTTTCTGGATTAAACTATTGTGCAAAACATCCCATCAAACAGAGAACATTATATGGTATGTTACTGTAATTAAATAAAGAGATAACTGAGCTCGAGAGATGCCCACAACACTTAATTAAGATTAATTAAGCAACATGATTTACAGCTGGAGAAGATGAAACTGAGCAATTCAAAACTGGCTAGACAAAGCGGCTGTGACATGCTGAATTCGTGAAGGCACATACCGGGAACATGTTGTTCAGTAACACTGATGGCAGCCTCACCAACCAAGTTTATTTAATGAGGCCGTGTTTAGCCCCTGGAACACACCCATTTTTTTGGCCAAACACAGGCATGCCTGTTAAACAGCTAGAAGTTAAGACCTTGGCGGCCGGCGACTTGGTAGCACAGCTAAAGCACTGCCAAAATATACACAAGATTTCCCTTACAAGCCCTCTCTGAGACAGCAGCTAGATTAGTGCGTTCTTAATTTCTCTGATCTTTTACTCTGATAGCAACACAGTTTATCTGTGTAACAGAATTATCACACTCCAGGCACACCAGCTGTATGAAATGGTTGGGAGAAATTAGCATTTCTTGGCCTATTCAGAATGAAGGGATAATTCCAGTAATCGGTGTCATCAGTTCTTACTTCAGCAGAGAAATCCTAAATTGTCTCTCCCATAAATAGATAGCAAGAAGCTTAGTTGTTCTGGGTCAAATTAAAAAAAAAAAAAAAAAAAAAAAAAGTAGCTAGAGATTTTTTTTTTTTACAAGAACTGGGGAATCCCTGCCTAGAAATCCCCATTTGACCTATTACAGTGTCACACCTTTTGTACCTCAGCTGTGATGTTCTCTTGTTATACATGTGCTCAGGGCATGCCCATGTCCCGGGCAGAAACCTTCAGCTATTCTTGGGTCTCCTGATACATTGTTTTTTCTCAGCTTCTGGTTTTGCAAACCTAATGCCTATATAATAGATGACCTCAATAGATAGCCTCTCTCCATATTTTAATTCTCAGCCATGACAGCCTTATTTTTTAAAAATAGCTGTTTCATTAAGCCATGCATCCTCCTAAATAGTCTGAGGTCTCAGTACTGTAATGTCCTGGTTTTGTGTCCCCATGGCGTGTTCGCAGCCAGTTTGGGAATTTCCACCAGAGTTAAGTGGCAGTATATTACCAAGTTTTGTAGCTGAAACCATGTTTTTCAGGCTGTTGTTAATCACTGTGAGATCGTGCTTAGTGCTTTTCAATCACTCAAAAGCTGTAAAGCTCAGCAAGAAAAACACTCTTTGCACCCATATAGTCAGCTGAAATTACTTCCATGTTGGTAACTGAATTGCTTTTTCGGATGGTATATGAGGTGACAAGTCTATCTGGAGCTACCAGATCTGTGGTCCTGTTTGAAAGTAATTTCCTGACTGCATTGGAAACCCAGGGACGGTACAATCGCCATCTCGGCTTGCTGAATAAGGCTTATTTTTCAGGTAACCCATCCTAGACTCCTCCGATACACTATTAGGGAAAACACAGAGATTTGGCTGCAAGCTCAGTGTGGAGATCATAATGTGTAAACCCATTCGATGGGTCTGCAATAGCAAATGGTCTGGGGGTGAAGTAAGGAGGTGAGCTGGTTGTTACATGAATGACTTTTCTGACCGAAAAAAATTGCTTGTCATTTTAGGGTGTCTGATCCTAAAAATCTTGTGTTTCCCTGACATAATTGGTGTGAATGTGCACTGTAAACTGTGACTTTTGTGACCATCTGTCTCCTCCTAATCCTTCCCATGACCATGCAGGTAATTACTGAGGTGTCCCAGGGGCTGGTTGCTCCATGGCTTCCAGGGAAAGCGAGAAAGTCGAGGTTGGCTGCTTTGACAAGGTGGCAGGAGAAGCTGCCACCTTGGGCCAGTGTCTTCAGCATCCCAAGTCCTTCAGTCCTCTGGCTCTCTATGTTGGTGAGTTGTAAGGGAGAGACAGCAGTGAGCTCCTGAGGCTCTTCTACTTGTTGTTTTACCCTTACTTCAAGGTGGTGTACTTAGCCTGGGAGTCTTAAGTCAGCTCACCTATCTGCGAGCGTAAGAGTCAACAAGACATATGTCATGAAAATAGGTGTACTGAACTCTGTGACAGGTATATTCAGGTCTTGTCATGCTGTCTCTCAACAACTTCCAAGCCCCAGTGTCCCTTCTCTCTTGTCAGTTTAATTGCATTTATTTATTTTTGTTTAGAGAAYACTAGAACATAGAGAGGGATAGGCTAGGTCCTTCTTCAGATCAGCATTAGCGTGCATAACTCTCTGCTCTGTATTTTGTTAGTGCCTCCAAAACAGTACATGTTCCTTTATTTTCTTGCTCTGCAGAGTAATAATTAGTTWTTATTTTCTCTGTGTTAATCCTATGTTCAAATCTAACCAAAATATTTCCTTCCCCCTCTCTCACACTGCAATCACTTGTAGTCTCATGCCTCCCTTTCACCTTTCACACTAGAAGAACAGAATAGAGTGGAGTAGAGTAGAGTAGAGTAGAATAGAATAAAATRGAATAGAATATTTTCCCTTTTCAGTTGGAAATGTGAGCAGCAGGAGTAGAAACTCAGAGCTCTCAGGGTCACATCTAGCTTCAAAACAGGAACTTTTAACCAGGAGCTCAGTGTTGATATTCTCAATATCACAGGGGATGTTTGGAAACTTTTAATTTCATTGCTACGTATGGTTGAAATCACACTTCTCAAATGTGCTCATTAGCCAAGGGTGTGACAATGTCCTCCCCAGAGAATACTGTTCTCAGATATTAGTTTTAAGATAGCACAGCTCTGGATGGAAACCAGTGCCACAATTTAGACACCCAAAGGTAAATATTTGGGTTTGCTCACTTATAAATAACAAGTGATTACTAGCACAGGGGAAGGGCTTAGAGGTGCAGTGTGTGAAAACCATATGCTTTGGCCAAATCAGAGATCTCTGCTCCAGAATAAATAATTTCACTTTTAAAAATAATTAATACTGTCAGACCATTCTAAGAAGTGCAAGCAAAAGATTTAGGATGAGCATTGATAAAGAATAAATATCTGCAAAGTCTAGCACACCTCTTATTATTTATCTTGTAAGGGCTAAGACAGCTTCACATTTTTAYAGAAACAGAGATGAGTTTACATAAAAAGAGGGCAAAACCTTGTTGTATTTTATACATGTAGCAAGTATCATGCTAATCATGCAGATGTGTGATCTTTTGCTAAATTATTGGGCAAAGTGCATCTTAGATTGCCTCAATATAACACAAAGAATTGTAGGTACAAAACTGGGTTTATTTCATAAGAGGATGGACTGGTGATTGTTGTAGTTGAGCCAAAACTTAAGCCAGTTACATTTGAAACTTGCTGGCTAAAATGCAATTTTCTGTTCCATTTGCTACATATATCATTGCTTTGCTTTTCCTCAAGAAGGGGAACAAACATAAATCTGAGCAACATTTATTTACCAAAGCAGAGGCTAAGGCAGAGATTTATAGACTATGTTGACTCCTCTGAAGCAGAAAATACAGAGGCCCAGGAGCAACCAATGATGGGGATATCACAACCTTCAGAAGTTTGAACTTATTTGTTTGCTTCGGCACTTTAAATTTGAAGGCAATATATAAAGCAATGGACGGGTAGGGTTTGCCAGTTTTGTGAGCCCTGAAAGATACTCATATCTGCAGAAAGACTAAAAGAAATCACAAAATAGCAAAAGTCGCCTAGTGTTAACAGGAGGTAGATGCGAATAAAGTATTTACACACACAGGTACAAACACAAAGAGACACAGACAGAGGGTGATGTTCCATCAGCTTATGCCAAGGCTCAAAAAAGCTGCAGTACGGTGGGTTCAGTGATGCATCTGAATTTCTGTACAGAATAGGGCTGTGGTGCTCTAGACATCAGGTCCATAGTTTGAAGGGCTGGGGCCACCAGTGAGAGATTCATTATGTGAGAGGGGAAAGAAATCGCCTCTGTGGTTAGCCTGGCTTAGGAAAAACAGCTCTGCCTGAAGGAATCAGCCTTCAAGGCAGCATGTGCAGATATTCTCACTGCGGCGGCAAGCAGCACAAAAAGGCACAATCTCATCTCTCAAAAAAAGTTTAAGTCCTTATCTGAATGTTCCTAGCATGCTTTCCTAGCTGTGTTTGACTGCCAGAGCAGCATTTTCTCTTTAAATATCCTCCATCAGYCTGGGAATCCCTTGGGCAGCAACAGCCTCTGACATGCAGTTAGTTACAAAGACGGGGCAGAGCTCAGCCAGGTAAGCAGATGTCTTCAGGGAAAATGCTGCAAGGACATGGTCAAGGTCCCACCCTATAAAGCAAATCCGACCAATACAACCTCGTTGAGGCTTAAGAACCTCAACCAGCTTAAACTGAGGAAAAAYACAGATGGGGTTTTGCTTACTTTATGTCTGTTTTCAGTTTTACATTTTAAACATTCTTTGTTTAAATAAGATACTGATATTTCTTGTGCTGGATAGACCATAAAGAAATTCTTTAAGTAAGCTAATAGCAATTCTCATGTAGACAGAAGTTCCACTTGTGGATCGAAGGGAGATTTTGCACCTGAGGCTTGCTGCGACATCCCCTCTTCTTCCCAGGCACCTGTGCTTGGGTTCTCGTGCTTTCTGAACTACTTGTGCTGTGGGGGATGGTTGTACCTGTGCTAAGAAGTGATGAGACTTTGAAAAAGCTGATCTTGCAGAACAGAATTTTCCACAAGATTTGGTGACTTTGGGCTTATCTCTCCCATCTGAAGCAAATCAGTCTCTTGATTCTGAATCTGTATGATACTTAAAACATGCAATGACTATTGCCACAGCACAAATGTCAAGTGTATTTATGATCTGTCTTGACAGTTAGCGTTCAGATTTAGGTACCACATACTGTTGTGGTGGTTCTCTGCCATTTGCAGGTGTAACTATGATATGTGACTTGAATGCCAATGGAAATATATATTCCAAAGACCCACTCCAACAAACTCCAGAGCTTCACATATGCTTAAAGGACTCAAACTTGGCTGAGTCAATGCAAAGACTCAATATTCATAAAATATTTTTGGATTGTTTTCTGCCAGCATTTCACTTTACGTCAAGTAGAATAAATGACTAGTTTCACCTGAAGCTTAATTTCCCCACCTTGTCTTTCTGCAAGGAAACTGAAAACTTAATTGTGTGAGCAGGGGAAGGAATATAACTTTGTCAGCGATTATTGTGTATGTTCCTCCCAGCTGATTGCCAGATATCTTGATTGCACTAGCTACCTCCTCCTATGATTAAAATCAATACATTGATCAATACAGCTTTTAAGTGTCATGTTCCAGTCTACAAGGCATTTGTGTAAGAGAGAATCTCAAAAGGGATTGCCTAGGGCTCTTTTTACTTTATGAAACCTACCAGAGAATAAATACCTGCTTTGATTATGCTCCYTAGTTTCTTGTATTCCCCTCACTCCCCCAAAAATTAGGAACTGTTTGCAGCTATGCTCTTTCCTCTTCAGATTTTTGCCTCTCCTGACACTTGGAGAAGTGTYCTTGGACATGGTGTATTCAAATGTTCAGACTGAGCTTGACATTTTTCTTTTGGACATCTTCAGAAGAGATGARGTTCTGCTTGTTATGATGCTCAGATGAGAAATTTTTTTCCTTAGGTCCTTCTTGCACACAGAAGTTCAGAGGGTCCCTGAGCCTGGAGGGGAGCAGTAGCTGGCATCACTTGTACGAGATCCTCACTAGCAGATGTCCAGGAACTACTCCTGTTGAGATTGGAAAGGCTGAAATCAGATAACAGGCTATCATCACAGGATGTTTGGGGATATAGCTAACAGAAAATGGGGACTTAGCAACCTCTGATTCATACTGAAATGAAGAAGCTGTCAAAGGCACCTCCTGTCCTCCCCAGCACGCTCCTGAAGACGATCTAACSTAGCTGTGAAATAGCTCTTGGCAGGGAAGGCGGATGAGCAAATGAAGCATCATCCTTCCTGAAGAACAACAGGGGAATGAAAACACAGCCACCAAGCAATATGTACTTATTGGCTTATTTTGGTATCGGTTTTAASCAAGCTAAAAATGAGGAGCAACTGTCTATGAAAGTGATGCGGGGARTTAATGTTTGCAAGTGGGGCGTATATAGGAGGACAGAGTAGGATGGGGAGCGTGGAGGGTTTACTGCTGCCCTGAGTGCACTGAGGGAAAGCACGGTGTGCATTTATCAAACCAAGGCTGTACGGAGGAGAACATGGAGATTTTACTCAAATTAAGCACCCACTTTCAATGTCACCATCTGTGGTATGACATTTAATCCTAATAAAATGCTTACAAAATAAGACTAGTTATGAGCATAGCTCAAAAGTTTGCCATGTTAGTATTTTTCATAATATGACGTGTAAAGTTTTACGAATTCATACCCAGTGGGCTGTAAGAGAGAAGCGGGCTAAGGTCAGGAATGTGCTAGTTAATGCATATCATAGAAATATAAATTGAAAACCTCGAGGAAGAAGGAAAGAGGAGTGGCAACTCCCATTCAACACAACATGGTGAAACATGGTGTTTGCTGTCTGACCTGTCCTTCCCCRGGGGCAGGATGGATAGCTGAGAAAAGGCAGCAGCTACTGTAGCCAAAGAAACTTTAAGTTAGTAAGACTTACTACAACTTAACCTAAAACTAGTAGTTTTAGGTTAGATACTGGTTGAGATCTTAAAGGCACCAACAAGGATCTTTATTGTTAAGTTTGATCTTAATACTGTTTTTTGTTATTTAATTTTTGTATTATTTTTCCATCACCAGAGAATGTAATTTTCAGATCTTATCATTAGGTGCCTTAAGATACGTACAGCTTCACAACACCACTTTGAGGATATTATCCAGAAGTTACCAGATRCAAAACCACGGACATCTCATGGGCACGTGTGTGAACTGGCCCTACAAGAGGCAGGACAGGATGATACCCTGGTGACCAGAAAACTTACCGGCAGGCTGTAGAGTAGGAGGGAACATGCATGAGCCCCAGATGCTGTGAGGGAGTTTGTGATAGTTTGCTATTCAGAAAGGAACTTAAACTAGTTACTGACATTAACAATGTGCATATGCTAGACTTTTGTTATAAAACACCTAATTCTTTAGAGAAAGTCTTGTTTTGACACAAAAAAATTCTGCTGTTGCACACACAAAGTAGACACGTGAAATGATGAAGAATTTTTGCCAGAAGATTTCAACAAACGGCAATTGCCATGTTTCCCTGGTACTTCACTGCAGAAAAGCCACCCATTTCCCAGATAGCTGCAATTCTAACACTGTGGCACATGTTTGAAGCCTGACAAACAAAAGTCAGTCTTGGGGCTCATGGCTGCTGGTCTGCAATACATTTGGAAATTGTGGTGTCTCCATTGCACAAGGAAACAGCTCCAAGTGGCTTTTTCTTTATTTCATTCCACAGCTTTGATGAATGGCTTGTGTTTTTCTCCTAGCAGACGAAAGATCTAATTATGCCAGTTGYGAGATCTCCATTTATAAAAAAACATTCATTATCTTCCATTTGAATATTCTTAATTGATCCTGCTTRTACTTCAGTAATTGAAACACCTTACTTAAAAAACAGAAGCCTATTATGAGCTATCCTATCTGCGGGTAGTTAYAAACCGCTCTTAACGTGATGCTGTGTATTTCTAACGTAAGCGAGCACTTCCAGGTACTCTCCTAATTATCAGATTTGGGCCTCTTATGAATGTTGCGTTAATTATGGTGCAAAAATGAACTGTAGGCCAAAATCTGCAGGTAATTAGAGCATATAATGTAGTGACAAACTTAACATTAATGAGAGACACAGAAATACAGAGTTAATGTGAGAAAAAGGGGAAAGTGCCTGTCTTCTGCAGCATGGCATTGAATGGCCTCACTCATTTGCTTACTTGCTTATCCTGGTGTTTATAATAAGCAAATGGATTCAGATCACTGAAAACAAATAGCTCCTTCGTTGATTTTAAAGTTAGCTTAGTTTCTATCCTTCAGTGCCCAAGTTTCTGTTTCTCTTGTGGAAACATGAACTATTATAACATTAACAAGTTGCAAATCTGTGATGGAAGAAGTCAACATCTCTGGACTGACTCCACCATCTTGGTTGCTGTGTGGATCCCGTGTTTTTCGTCACCAGTCATTGTCACATTTATGTTCATAATATCCAAAGTCCAAGGCCTTTTGCTAAGGTTAAGCAGAACATCTTGCAGTGGAAAATAGGGAAAGTTACAAACATCATTCAGGTCAAGCACTTGAAAGAYGGAAGCATAAGGAGGCTGGGAAACAAGAAAACTCCAAGCTGRGAGGTAGGACAAGCTTAATTAAGATGACTGTCAGCAAAGCCAGTCAATGATGACATCTATTAGCACATGAAGTAGTCTCTTGAGGGAACCAGTGTAGAAACACCCTTTGGATGACCGAAATTAGGCTGGATAAAGTAATGGCAAGTGGTACAGTCCTGTATCAGCAGAGAGACAGCATGGGGTAGCTGATAATCTCTGTCATCTCTCTAATGCCTCCACTGGACTTGTTAACACAAGGAAAAAGTACCTGTCAGCCCAGGTGCCTGGGGACCTTCCTGGTGATGCCTTCTTCATCCCCTGGTTCACTCTGACATGAGATCCAAGGCTGCTTCTCCAGACATTGTCTCAGCAGCTCTAAACAAAAAGCAAAGCAGGCTTATTTTTAAACTATTGCACCATATGCTGGTATTTTGTAATASTCAAGTTCAGCAATCAAGGTGAGGGGCGTCTTCAATCTCTCCACTGAGGTCAGGAGGGGCATTAGTTAGCATCATCTTTCTGTTTAAGATCCACAGGGCTGCTCAGCACCCGGAGCTGGGGGGGAGACATGGGGGTGCCAGTGCCCCAGCAGGTCTCCCTGAACGGGGCGGAGGGGAGCAGAGAGGCAGCAGCCCTCGCACATCCCGAGTCGGGTGTTTTTCCGCGTAGGGGTGCCTGTGATTCTCATCCTTACTCCCGGGAAGAGGTGAGATACAAACTGCTAATCTTTCTAGTGAGGGAAGAGTGAGATGCATTTGGGATGTGCTGGAGAAACGTGGCAGCTATTGTCCTGACAGGATCAAAACTGCTAACGCCATAACGAGGCTGATTATTTTTAAAGTGAGTTTTGCTGTTTGGAAGCTGCCACGTTTGACAGCTCTGGAAGGCACAGGCACCTGCTTGAGCATGAAAGGGAAAATGCAATCAGGCCACGGGAGCACAGGGGCAACAGCAAGGAGAGTTTATCAGCTCCCTGGGAAACAGAAACTTCATTCTCAGTTGAGCATTGTTGCTTGGGTCAGGCTGACAGCAGAGAACAACTTCGACAGCAGTGATGGCATGTTTTGGGTATGTGGTTATTTGGTTTATTTAAGGTCCAGCTGAGCCTTCTTGGCTCATGTCTGAAAAGCCACCGAGCCATCAGCAGCTCAGTGATTCTGGCTCATGGAGGAGATCCGGTAACCACTTCCCAAAGTATTAACTTTCTCAATGGTGACCTGTTCAGCTGCTTGCTACTGAAGGTTTGGTTTCATAAGACAAGAACTGGGAAATGGGCAGGCAAAACAAACACAGTCATAAATGTATACGCTCAAGGGATCATGTACTGTATTTCTCCCCTGTTCCAGGCCCCACTCAAATATTGTTTGCTGTTCTTACTTAAAAAGTTATGAAAAATCTCAGGCATATCTTAGCAACATCCATGTTACAGTTAGTAACTGGCCAACAGTGACAAACATCAGATGGACGTTCGGAGCAATCTCCACTGGAGGTGATGGAAATAAACCTGTTCAGTGTGGGTCAGGGCCAACAAGCTGGGTGCCTGGCCACTCTCAACCTTTCCCTGGTCTGAAATTATGTCAGGTAAAACTGAGATGCTGAAGTTTAAAACAGGCCAGCAGTATTACCTGGTCAGCAGAAGAGAAGGCAGCTGCCGGCGGGTGCTGCTCCGTGCGAAGGGAGCGTCCCGTCCTGATGCCAGCACCACAAGCACAGCGCTGCAGAGCTGCAGCGTGACCCTTACAGCGCGGGGAGGCTTCAGCCTTTTCATAAGCATTGCTAAAAGAACCAGAGGAAAGGTGCAATCTAATTATTGTGACTGTGCAAAGAGAAACAGGAGGTCCAAACCAAACTCAGTCATCTCCSTGTTTCTATTTCGCCAGCCTGAGAGCATCGTTACAGTCAGTGACCCAGMGGCAGGATATTCCCAGCCTCTGAGGGTGCGAAGGATTTAGTGGAGGAAAGAAGTTCTTCAATAAATAAAACACCTTTCCTACAGCTGTAGGTTGTTCTGTCCTCGAAAGCATTTCTGACATTTTAAAATTGAAACAAACTATTTTTATGTAAGTGATTAATTGTTGCTGCTGGAGCACCACAGCCCTGAACCAAACTATGATTTAGTTGTACCAGACACTATTTGTATCTGAAATGACACAGTGTTTGTTCCAAAGAGGCTAAAATCTGAAGACAAGGCATACAAAGGAAGTATTATTGCCTCTATTTTATCCACAATGAAAGAAGGCTCAGAGCAATGGCATGTTTTGCCCACAATCAAACAGGAATTGTTGGAAAAGCCACCTCTGCAGTCTTGAGGTGTCCTGAGTCCCTGGTAATCTTCCGTCAAAAATTTCTTAAAATAGCTCACTGAAGAACGCAGCTGATCTTTGTTCTTATTAGCACATGTTCTTATTAGCACATTTAGCATTTGTCTATTTGCTTAGCATTAAAGTATCGGTAGTCATGTTCCTGTTTTTAACTTTTGATGTCTATCAAGAATGCAATTATCATCATAAGAGATTATTATTCAAGACAACAGTTTATAACATCATGCAAAAGCTTTTAGCCAGGACCCAGAGATAATGACATACAAAAGCATGTTCCTTCAGCCCTATTTTTTATTGAATTTGACTCTTTGCTTTTTTGCTGATATATGTGAAATGCCTTGGCTGACTCAGGCCAGGCTCCTAATTAATTATCTCATTAATCAATCTCTATCCAATCGACTTCCTGTGCCAAGTGAAGGGTTGTGTTCAGCACTCTACCGGAGAGACCAATATGATTTTCCTCCATTCATGGAACAAGAGTCTTMTGAGCAGAGGAGCAATGTGCTGGGATTAGCTGTTGAAGTTAAAGTAGCTTAAATGGGTTCCTATAATTTTGCTTAGACCAAATTCATTAATAGAGCCTGGCAATAAAAAGAATGAAAAAAGGAAGACGTAATGAGCACTTGCAGTTCCAGGGAAACAAACTGATTGGGTCAAATTCAGCAAATGCTTTCAGCAGGAGTAAACAAAAAGGAAACAAGATGCTGAAATGTKTTGACATTTTATTTCAAAATCATATTTCAGTTTATTATTTGCCTGCTCTTTTAGAAGGACTTAAACAGCCTCCTCAAAAAAGATATGCTTCTACTGTAAACACAAACATAAATGAACCAGAGGGGATTTTGGTCTTGTTTTGCCAGAAAAAAGTACAAAACATCTCTATTGTACCCCAACCTAAAGCAGTAGTGCCTGTGTGTCGGTGCGGTCACGTATCCACTCRGCGTTATCTGCACGCCTCCGCTTTTGGAGAAGAGGACATCCCTCGCGTAGCTGCAGTGACTTTCCTGGTGCTGTACGGGAATGCCTCGGCCCATGCCCGACTGAGATGCCTGGGAACATGTCCGGGAGCTGCAGGTCATTAGAGCAAGCGGCAGCCAGAGCTGCCTTGTAAGAGAGAGAACAGGTGAGCTTCAGCTGAGGAAAACATCCTGCAGGAATGATGGAACAAAGGAAAACGAAAGGAGAGAAACGAACGTATTGATAGATGCTTTCTTTGTTTTCTGTGACTTGTCAGATACAAAGAAAGTAATTTTTTTTTCCAGTGGTATGTTTCTCTCACTCGAGGACTTTGCTTACTTGGAGAACTGTCTGCTAATTTTAAATCTGAGGAGGCATGTAGAAGTCTTACAAAATGTACCGAAGGCTGGATTATGTGGGCTGGAGACAGCTGTTTTTAAAACCTCTAACTGAAATTTAGTAAAGAATGATGAGTGCTTAATTCCAGCTCACAAGGTCTGAACAGCATTATTTGATTTAAAGATAATTAAAATAATCAGCATAACTGCTCAACAGTGGAAAAAAATAAATACTTGTCATGAGATAGAGACAAATTTATATTTACATTTGACTACAAAGGACTTTAAAATCAACATTGCTATCATATCCATATAAATAATTTAGCAATCCAAATGTTTTCCTGAGATCTGGATTTTCACCATTCAGCTGCAATGGGAAAATTGAACTTCTGATGACATTTCTGTGGATTTTACCCGTGTTTTCCCGAAGGATTGCATCATCTCTAGGGAAGAATGGTCCGCTGATATTTGCTCCTCTTTATTAAAAAAAAAAAAAAAAGGTAAGACTAAGACAGACTTGAAATTTCACTAGGACATTTTAAGAATTCAGGAATATTTTCTCTTTGGTGCTGATGCTGCTTGAGACATCAAATCCACTGACTAGGTGGGTTTTATACACAGATAAATATGATCCCTCCCCAAGATTGGAATAAAAGACACTGAAAGCAAAGGAAGGTCCCTGTCGTAAGGCTCGTTGCAGAGGATGGATTTCATTTTCTTTGCCACATCACTGTGCTTTCCTGGTGCTGGCTGCAAAGGGACAGACRGATCCTGACCATGTCTGGTCGGCTGTTTCTCCACCAGAGCTCCAACAGGCGATTTAGCAAATCATCTGCCCCAGCCACTTTACTCAGATAATCATACCATATCTTTATGGGCTCTGCAGGCTGTCAGCTTGCAATGAAGAGAAATAGTCATAGGAGGAGGGGATGGAGACGTCCGTCTGCCACCCAGACTAACTCAGCTCCCGAGCAGAAGCAGCAGCCAGCCATAATGACGGCTTCACCATCCCCACGCCTGGGTTCATCTGGCTTGAAATCCAGCTTCCTCCAGCCCGCTTGGGTGGGAGCCCTGGGCTTGAAAGCGCACGAGAGACAAACGCGAAGTATATCTCTACAGAGCTAAAGGAATATATCTGATATTTGAGGGAGTTCTCTTGGAGCAGTTCTCATTGTGTTTTCTGAGTACATGCACTCTTTTTATATTCATTGGTCTCCCATACATTTAGAAGAGAGATTCTCTCTGAACTGGCTTCTATTGGACAAAGCAGATCACAGGTAGTCATGTGCAGGTGCARTGAAAGACCTACCTTTAGTAAACTCACCTTTGATAACGTGCTGGTCTCCTCTGGGTTGCAGGTCAATCAGATGCAGCACAAGGACAACACACAATAAGCTTAAACCTTATTGCTAGGAAATCTTGCAAGTCTCTTGCTCATCTCAGAAACACGAAGAAATGAGAAACCCACAGAGAAACAACAGGATCTATTAATCCTAGAAGTATCAGATATATTGCTAGTTTTGCAGCATTGAATATGAAATCAATTTACATTGTTCTGCAAGGTTGATACAYATCAACAAAAAGACAGAACAAGCTTGTAATTTCTGGCTCCATTTTGCCCCAGGAATCGTGTTGAGTAGGTAARGGGTATTCTTCTTACCCTGCTGCAATGATTTTCTACTGATGGCCAAATGTGGAAGTTCACTTTAGTGGCTGGAAGCATGAGTCATTCAGCCTGGAGATTATAAAGTTACTAGAAAGCCCTTCATTTTATTGAGTCTATGAACCTGGTAATTGAGAGAGAGGGACAATTCTGCACTGGCCTTTTGAAAATTAAATATGCAGCTGTATTTAAATTAAATGTTTCATGAAAATACATTTAATTTGTATTATGTGTATTCATTTTTTTTCAACAGAAAATGGGAATGAAACAACATATTTTGTTCACATYTCATTTTGACATTTTGTGTATTTCAGATTAAAAAAATGTTTTTTTCCTCTTTAAAAA
Organism: Oceanodroma leucorhoa; assembly: GCA_030449065.1. NCBI lineage: Eukaryota > Metazoa > Chordata > Aves > Procellariiformes > Oceanodroma > Oceanodroma leucorhoa. The sequence goes on along the minus strand of JASVER010000124.1, from coordinate 2,441,661 downwards.
TGAAAAATGTCACAGATTAAAATARCAAAGTCCAGAGATTCTTGGATTTTATGTTTACACTCTCCTCAACTTTCTGACTGTTTCCCAAGATTTCCCAGTTTTCCAAAATGTCAGAAGCATCTTTTCAGGGAGACAATAGCATTGTCATCTTTACCCTTAGCTCCTGTAACCCTGGAGGGCACTCCCGTGCCACAAGCTCTTTCCTGCTGTTCTGAAAAACACGCTTAAAGTTTATGCCTGGCCCACTGGGATTCAGGATGGTCTGTGTGATCTTTCTTGGGTGCTTCCATTGTAGACATGGCTAAATAATGATGCCAACCAGAAAGTGTACTGCACTTAACAACATCTCTATCATCTACAGGCAATCATTTACTGTGGGTTAGTGACTGCCATAAAATACAGAATTAAAAGACCGTTTTCTACCTGCTCCTGAAACAGGAATAAAGTAAGCAGATGCATCACTGTCTGGAATAACTAACAGACAGTCATCTTAAGCTGTTCTCTCTTTCCCTCTCTTTTATAGTGCATTTATGAATTATGTTGTTTGCATTTATAATTATGGGACTGAACAGATGGTGGAAGGCTTATTTCAGAATGATGTGTTCATTAAAATAACTTAGTCTGGTCTGCCAAGTGATTGTTAACTTTAATCCCAATTTGATATTGAAGAGTTATTTATTCTTTCTCTGTAAGTCCATCTGAAAGAAATGGAGCTTTGAGAAATGGACACTATCTTGAGTGTGAAGCTACAATAGTGGTGCTGYGTATATTCCAGATGGGAAACCACTGAAGAGTCTTGCAGCTGTGAGAGAAAGAAAAATTCAGGGAAAAATAAATTGTGGACCAACACAATTTTCAAATCTAAGAAAAGTTTCAATTCTTTATTCAATTTGGAAGCTCGGTTACACTTAAAACATGGCTCCAGCCAGCTTCTACCTATGCGCAAACTCTTTCTATGGTCTACCGTCTTAGGTAGTTGAGTTCAACAATGGTAGATTCCATTATTAAAAATGGGACTCTCTGCTCAAGCAAAATGTAAATCTTCAGAGTTTATCACATCTTACGTAGTAACATCTTGTCTTCCTCTAGTCCCAACAAGTGTTTACTGGGTGCTTCTGCAAATAACAAGAGGTTTCATGATGTAACTGGGAGCGATCACCACCTATTTGCCTTCCTTCTTGGAAATCTTATTGTACCAGCTTCACTTTACCAGCTTCATCATCTTGCGAGGTGTGTGAYGGATCTGGAGACAATTCTTTGCACTTCAATTCTTTTGCAGTATTTTATTTCTGACATCTCCTGCCCCACTATTTTCACATCAAGACTTCAGGATCTGGTCCGAACATGGATGAAAGCAGAGACACTGTCAAGGTTGCTTTGTTGAGATTGAAGGAGTCTCTATTCCTCCAGTTCTGGCCATTATCCAGGTTCTAATTCCTGGCCCTCACATCTCCTTGTGCGTATGTCCTACCCAGGCTACCTCAAGATGCCACTTGTGGGAGATCTTCCTCGCTCAGTGGGCAGTCTGAGGGCTGTGCTGCTGGTGGGCTGCTCAGAAACAGTTTACAGCTCTCCTATGGCTGAAAGCTTTGCTCTTCTGCACCAAAGCAATTGGYGTCACTTGTACCCCACAGCTGTGGCACAACCATGGGCTCATCAGAATTTTGCAGGCAAAGCTCAGAGGAAGTAGTGGAGAATGAGATGCAAAGGTGTCCTGCAAAGACTCCTGTCTGCCTGTCTGAGCCCACTGGGACCAGAACCAAAGGTAGGGGGAATGGGAGAGCAGTGGAAAAGTTGATTGTGTTCACTAAGAATAACGAGAAATATTCGTGTTTTCTGGGTTGCCTCTGCAACCATTCTCACAGCCTTCAAAGATGGAAGTTGGCTGTACAAAAGCTGTTACTGAGAAGTTTTCTGTGGTCCTGGAGGGAGCTTCTAGTTGCATATGAAGGAAGAAATGTATTTTGAAACGTTTCATTTGGAGTGCTGGCAATCAACAACTGGAAGGAGAAAATGAAAGAGACAGGCAGAYGAGTGCTCACTCATACAAAATTGCCAAAATCACGGTGGTTTAGATCAGTCACCTTGATAAAAGGCAGAAAAAGGCCTTGAATGTGAATTGGAGTCTGCTCTTTTTTTCATTTATYTTTTGTCTTTTCTGTCTCATGAGAAGTTGCACTCTTGCTCCAGATCAGAAATGGGGAAAATATTTAAAACTGTGAAAACTTTTGGAGAATGGGAAAAGCATTTTCTATACCACTCTGATTTTAGCTTGAAACTCATTATTTTTGACCTAGAAGTAAGTCTTTATAATTGCATGTTTCTGAGGTGCTCTGACCTCCCTTAAACATGCATTCCAACCTATTAAATCTCCTAGTTGTAAACTAAATTAGCCTGTACATTTTTTCAGGGCATGCATTGTCTTCAGAAGGAGCTTGCCAGAGCTCAGCACACAGATTTCTGCTTTAGTTTGGACTGCAGTGTGCTACTGTCAGGAAAACATTAATAGATTTAGACTTTTCAAAGTTTTGGTTTTGTTTAAATTTCATGCTTAGTTTAATTTGAAATCTTTCATTTGGAATGCAAACAGTTAACCAAAAAAAAAAAAAAAAAAGTTAAAATAAAAATATTAATAAAGGACACTTCTCAAGAACAACAACAAACTGCAATGCCTTTAAATGAAAAATTTCACGTCATTTTTACGGAATTATTGCTTTTTAATTTTTTCTTTAAAAAGACAAATTCATAGAAACTGGCACAAACAGGAAAACTTTCAGTGTCACAAAACCTGAAGATATACTTATTTTCTTATTATTTCAAGTTTTTAAGAATGTCACAGTTAAAACTTGCTCCTTGCCTGACTCTGCCATGCCCGAGTTCCCTCCATCAGTCCAGCAGGGAGTCACTAATGAACCGCCGGCAACAAACCCCAAATCCCAGCACAGGGATGTCCGAGGACCACAGTTTCATTTCAGTTAGGGGTAATTTTCCTGAACTGTGTGAGTGTGAGGTCAGTAGGAGACTCTCACAGGCTAGCACATCTGTAAGAGCACTGTTGCAGCCAGTGGTGGAGTATATTACAGGCTTCAGACAATTTAATGTGAACAGCTAAGAACGGCACTTATTTCAAAGAATTTGATACAAGGTTTTTATCTTCTATTCTTGCATTACCATGGGGTATTTAGAAACTCCAGCAGTACCTATTCTGTGTTTATAATATAAAGATTATCAAAAAGATTTGCAAATACAATTAAACTTGGCGCTTATCAGCTTTTTGTATAGTTCGTGTCTAAACTTCCCCAGACTTTGCGGCCATTTGTGTACCCAGCTGAGACCTGAGCCGTCCTGGCAGTACCAGGAACAGACATGCATACCATAAACGCAGCCATCCACCTACTTCTGCAGCAACATTGACCTCTCGGTGTCTGAATGCGTGCGCAAAATCTCTTCTCTACCTGGTGACAACGTGTCGTTCATTTTCCAGGCAGAGAGGGGGTGGATTTAGGTGGCAAAAGTCCCGGGGAGCAGAGAGTTAACAGCTCCTGGTATCCCCCCACAAAAAAGTGAACCCTTCCCAACCCAGTCCAGGGACAGCTGCAAAACCTCACCTCAGTCTCCAGTGAATGTCAGGAAAACAGGAACYACCTCCTGCCAGTTCAAAAATGGAAGCAATTAATAATGTAAACAGGTGTATTGGGAAAGCATTACTAAACAGAGAGCAAAGACAGCTGCGCACCTACAGCAGGTTTAGGGTGGCTGCGGTTTCCTCCACTAATCTGCCTTCAGCCCAGCTGAAAGCTTTGCCATGCTTGGACAGTTGCGGGCATTTATTTTATTCATTTTTTTCTCTGCCATTATTATGACTCTCTAGGTGAAATTATTTCTCCTGCCAGGGTTAAAGGGACAGAGGCTGCTGAAGGAACACTAAGCCAAGTRTTTGTTCAGAAGCTTTGGGAAGTGCAGGAGACGCTGCCACAGAAGTCCTTTAGCCCACTAGTGATTCAGCTGTAGCTGGGAAAGGCTGTCCTTGCTCTCTGTCAGTTTGTTATTAATGAGCACTATCTGTAATGTGATCCAAACCCTGTACCTGCGAGGGGCCCCTGGCCCTTTGCAGCAGCCACCAGCATTTACCTGCCTGCACGCTGATGAACTCGAGTTTGCAGGGAGCTTAGGGAAGAAGGATGGATACGAGTGTTCAGAGCAAGGACTATGGTTAAAAACCRGGGCAGTAATTCACGGGTAAAACAGCTGCAGAACTGCAGGCTCTGCTTCCCAGGCACTTCTGGTGGTGCAGAGGAGCCGCGGGTATGTGTAACCTGTGTAGGCAGCTTTACACAGATGCTTCAAGCATGAAGGGTTGATAGGAGGCATTTTTGGGAAAGGGCAGATACCTTCCAATTCCCGTCCRTTCCCCGCTGTCCAAAGGGCCCCAGGCACTGTCTCCAGACARGCTCCCTTCTGGAAACTGGACCAGTGGCTGCGAGCTCTGATAGAGGGGTCACACACAAACCATCAGGATGCTGCTTCCCCTCCTCCTGGGTCATGCTCTGCCGAGGAAATGGATGCAGTTAGCTTTTGTGTTCAGAGCCAGGAGCCCTGCCCCAAAATTGCACTGCTTTCTGCTTTTCAGTAAGACAGGCGTGATCCCAGGGGACAGAGCTGGATGCCGGGGGTTTGCTCATCAGGAGGGGACTAAGCAGGCTCCGTGAGAACGGTGACTGTTTTTCATTACAGTTGGGGAAGCCAAAGACGAGCAACTTTTTGGCTTTGCTTCCTTAATAAACTGTACAAGTTAGTGTGGGGGATAGCTCTGCAGGGAATGAAAGTGGGAAGATTACAAACAGCCACTGCATCCCCTTGGTGTTTTCTCCCCGGCTCTTGCCGAGTTCCCAGAATAATGTGGGAGCAACTTGTTCTGGTCATGGGCCTGCAGAGGGTAAAACCACACAGCTCCCCTCCGCTGTGCTGAGAGCTAATCCAACCAGTTAATTAAAGAGTCCTTTGGACTGTCAGAAACAGCAGGAGATGCAGAAGCAATTATCTCCAAATTGGTCATCATCACAATTAAAGTACCATTTGGCAAGTATGTGAACAGCCTGCAGCAGGGTCCCTTTATAGGTGGTAATGCCTTTTCATTATTGGGCTTTATTGCTGGGTGGTGGTGTTTATGATCTGAGTAAAGCTGTCAGGTGAAATGACAGTAACACTCKCCTCCAGTTCTGGGAGGAGAAGGATGCAGAGGCAGCCTGGAATGCTATTTGTAATTGAGCTTGGTAGCTTAACSTGCCAGCGTATACAAATCCCATCGAAAGAACTCATTATAGGCAGGAAAGCCGAGCAACTAATTTGCTGCAGATAATTTATTTAATGCATTTAAATCTTTTTAATTTTTTTCCTGCTCACATATTATGGCTTCCTCAGATGTATTCATTAYTCAAACCTACTTGATAAGTTTCTCTTGAAACATTCAGCCCACACATGCAGGGTCCAGGCGTTGTTTGCTTCTTGCAGACAGTAAGATAAATCCCGTGGTGCTTGGCTTCTCAGCTGGGTGAGAGCTGAGGCACATTAGGTCTGCCTTCCTGTAGGTGAAGCAAAAATGAGTTTCAGGTGCAGCTCTGCTTTCTCTCTGAAACTTGCTTCCCATAGATACTGATGCCTGAAAAATTAATTGGATTTTCAGAGAGCAGATCAGTTAAGACATGGTGGTGTGAAAAAAAGCAGGGCTGTTACAATCCTGTCTTTTATCCGACACTAAATTGGTGCCCTGTAACTGGCARGTAGCTTTGAACTTTCATTTGAAGGGAAAAACTACAGTATGTGAAAACAATCCTGGTAACACAAAAGCCCGCCAGCGGAGGACTCCTTTAACAGTTTCCTGGGGCTGTTGGTAAGATTTTTAGGAATGATGTGCCAGTACCAGAGCAAGCCATCACCCCTACAGTGCAGCTCTCGCACCCTGCATACGAATGCTCTTTCCTCCTCTCCCACCAGTCCTCTTTCCCCACAGGGTAAACAGCTGGAAGTGTTGAGCTAACTGCCAGAGGCTTCAGACAGACACTTTGTGCCGCAGGAGATCCTGGGACACCTTAATGACTTCTCTTTAGCTTAATGCATCTTTGTAACAAATGGCATCACCTGCTAAATTGCTGATCTTGCACAACTGTTTTCTGACTACTGCAGAAGAAGAAGAAAGGTTTGGCTCTTTGGGTATCCTGTATGAAGTCACTTTCAGTGCCTGTCTGTTGTGCTTCTGAGCAAGTCCTGAGTTGCTCTGAACTATGTCTGCCTTGTTCACAGAGCCGGGGCTCTCCTGGCTCTCATCCTCTGTATCACCATTTSCAGCAGAGACTTTGCCATGCTAGAGGTCTCTTTGGTGGATTGCCTCACGCAATGTGCCATGTCTGACTTGGTATTTAAATTAAAATTACATTATCACTTGTATGCTTCATGGTCATCTAATCAGAGTGTCTGTTCAGTGTTAGATGCAAAATGTCTTTTCTTGTTTCTTACATCAAGTCTGTATTTTGTTGGTAGAACTAGCACAKTTTTTGAAATTTATGATCATTATTTAAAGTGATGGAGCACGAAGGGAGTATGTTCGATGGATGTATCTGCACATACAGTGACCTCTATTAAGGCAACCAAGCCTGACCATGTTGTACATCGGAGAGTAAGCTCCTCCGGGAATATTCACCAGGGCAAATTCAGACAGGCAGTACAGTTTATACCCTGGCTTTCATTTTGAGTCCATGGCTGATCTACTGGAACTAATGGATACATCATTTGTGGGATACTCAGATCATCTACTTCAGACATTTCAGTGGCATTGTAAGCACCTTAATTAGGAGCTTAAGTCCCAAGTGTACTCAATGGAGAAAGAGATGCATCCAGATTAATAATGCCAAGTAAATTGATGTCATAGTATCAGTTTTTGAATATGTAGACAATGAGGAGTTCCAGACCTTTTTTCTAATGATAATTCAAACAAATCCTGAGACTGAGAGTACTTCTTTTCCTTCTGCTAACAACAGGAGAACTGATATATTCTTCTRTTTTCTTAGGCTTTTTTCTTTTTTTTAATCTTTATTGGGATGCAGATATTTCACGTATGTCTTGGATATTTGCTACTAAGAGAAATAATATATCTACATCTCCAAATCTCAGGAGAGGAAAGTCTTAACAGAGGCCTGATTTCCCCAGTATGCATTTGGACTAGGGAAAAATATGTTTTTACAGTTATTTTTGCGGCTTCCTACTTCTGGACCTACTCAAAGGATGGTTTGGTTCAGCTTTAGTTTAAATGAAATGGACTGCCAAGGGAAGATACCTGGCTTGCTCTGTACCCTTCAGGGGGTTTGCAAGCAAGAATGATAAGATGTGAAATTCTAAAAGATGTGCTAAATCAGTTTTACTCCAGTTAGCCAACATTTTTGATATCACCTCAGATCTGCTTATTCCTACTAAGCATTGCACACAACTTAGGGGAAAGAGCTGCATATCATAGCAAACTAAATCAACAGCTCTGTTCAGAAAGCCATGTTGAGATGGGCAGCAGGAAATGGGCTGGTAGATGAGGCACGGCTTAAGAGATAATGTGAAATTCCTTACAACTGAATTCTGCTTTTTCACATCTGGCCCAAAGCCTGGAAGAATATCAGAAGGGTATAAACATGACATGATACCTCCAAAGGACATAAAACCTGAACAGCACYGGTTTGATAAGACGTACTAGAACTGGCACTAAACCCAACTTTGCAATAGACAGAGACTACTTTCTTTTGTAAGTGGGAAATGCCCTGAAATGTTGGTCTTGGTTTCAGCATTCACTTCCCAAGCTAGTCTCAAATGATTCTTTAAATGCTTGCATTGAAGACATTAACTGAAGTGCCTTCAGCTTAGTCCACCCACAGATGATCAGTGTTTCTTAGTTCTTTGGTCTGATTTCCTCTCATTATCGCTCACGCACCTTAGATACATGAAAACCAACAGGTTCTTGGTTTTCAGGGATTGCCTTCAAACTGAAGATTTGGTTTCCTGTCATAGAGCAAAGTAGGGATTCACATTTGTTTAATGTGGGATCTCGATATTTGGAAGATGTGCTTCGGTGTTTTCAAGAACTCGTTTTACATAAGCTTGTCCTTTTAACTAGCACTAACAAATCTTTCTTTGTTTTTCCACTCCCAGGTACACTGTTTTACATAACAGGCATCATCAGGAACATGAGAAGCTTCCCATCCACAATGACCCTGAATCCCAAGAGTCCTGTTTCTAGCCACGGTCCTAGAAGAGGAATGGCCCTGAAGGAACAGATTCCTTTCAGGATACCCAAAGGATTCATGGACAGCAGAACTTTATGAAAACTCATTCATCTGCATTGTGATGGTGCCTCCTGCACTGACTTCATATGAATGTCCAGCTGTACGTGCGTAGGTTGGTGGGGGCTTGGGAAGGTACATGAGCAGAATGGCTGAGGAGACTTTCCTGTATCTGCAAGGACAGCTGGACTACATGACTGCATCAGAGCCTTACTCCGGGAGTGAGCTGATTTCTGTCAATGTAARGAAACATCACAGACACAAACCACCCAGTGCAGGGACTTCTGTTACTCCTTTCCAGCTGCCATCTGCATACAAGCCACCTCTCTGTCCTATGATACCATGATCTTAAASATTACAAGTTCTGGCTAAAGCCCTAACATGTGAGACTAAATGCCTGCTTTGTCTGCGCAAGATCCTGCCTGCCGGTGACTGGATGGTGTCAGGAGAGAAACAATACTACGTGTTCTTTAGCAGAATAAGAAGAAAAGTTTGCCCTTTGATTATAGTTACTGGTGAAAGGTCAGCATGAGCTGCTGATTCACGCTACCCTGCAGAGCTTTCTTTGTAAATGCTTTTATTGTTTCTAGCCAAGTTCATTGGTAGAAGACTCATAGGGTGTATATAGTGCCTGACAAGCTGGAGTGGGACCTACAGAGACATTTCACCGCTAACAGAAGGCCCCGCAAGCGCTGCTTCAATCCAACCCCATTGCTAAAAGACAGTGGCCATCCTCTGCCATTCAGAGGCCAATGGATGGGATGTGGCCCTCAAACCCCAGGCAAGCGGCCAGTGCTGTCCTCATCGGAGCAAACTTTGGGCATTCTTACCAAGAAGAAAGGTTGGCCAAGAGACATAGTCAGTCTGTAATAGATCACTAAGTGCCATCTTGAAAAATATACCATCTAAAAAACTTTTCTAGCTACATTAGGAAGACAGACTTCTACTTACATTTTCCATCTTTATTTTTCTATTTGTTTCTGTTCTCTTCCAGTTGAGGCAAGAAGTTTCAAGACTTCTAAATATCACCATATGCACATCTCTSTTTGCACAGATTTCAGTTCTTAGCTGCTTTCTGCATGTAGATGTTGCTATGTTCCTTGTGAGCTGCTTCCACCTTTGCATGGAAAGGATAGGCAAGGCTGTAGACTTCGCAACTTTGGGAAAAAGATTTTAATGCAGTGGAAAATATGCAGGATCAAGACTACAAGCCTCTACCCTTTTTAGATTAAGGTCTAGCCCAGAGATGCCACCCTGAGCCTAGAAAATAAAATTGTACTTTGTTATATTGTGTAATCATGTACAGATATTTTTAATGTAAAAAGAAAAGGTGACATTATTTATTATTTTTTATCAGGAACATGTGGTTTTTTTCATTAAAAGCTTCTAGACCCAGGAGCTTAACATTATATGTATTATTATTTAGTAATATTTCTGTTGCTATGTGACAGGTATTTACAGTAAACAAACAAATCCTGCTTTGAACAAACAAAAATATTGCTCAGTAGGAAAAAAAATTTGTGCATGATAAGAGCAACTGGCTTCCTTACCATGGTGTCTGCCTTCTTTAAATACTTCTTCCACATAAAAGTCACTGATAAAGCTTCACATCATTTTCCTTTAGGATTCAAAAGGACACTGGGCAGAAACAGCCCTAATTAGAAGAAGCCAGACACTTACCAATGTAGAAAATTCCTAGCAGTTAGAAAGAGACAAACTATTGGTGTTTGTGGTGATAGGTGCTGATGGGAAGAACATGAGCTATTTGAAAAGAGAGGGTGAGATAGTTTGAGCCAATTCCTGGTTCATCATTAGGAACAGTTTGGCAGTGACCTGTTTTTAAAGGTTTGTGTTTCCAAAAGAACTCATTATCAGTTCAACTCTATTGTTAACATGAAAACAGAGCAGTGGGTGAAAAAAATAGGCCATTATTGAAAGTTCGGAAAAAATCCATCCAGGACCACTTCAGTCCTATGATCTACACCTCTGTGGAACTGCTCGCATGGGTTTTTGGCTGGACTTAAGTATGCAAGACTGCAGAACAGGTTGTCTTGGTTTCACCTCCAGTATCAAATATCTTAAAGAAATCCTAGAAAAGCTTTTCTCTGTCTCCATTAAAATGCATCAAAATATTGGTGTGAAATTTCTCAGAGTGATATGGAACCAGAAGCATGGGGATGCTATAGTGATGGTGTTCTTTGTTTCTGCTGTTGTCCTTGAAGTGTTGTTTTCTCCTATATTTTTATGTGCTTTAGTAATATATCTCTTCTTAATTTAAAATGAACTTCTCAACACTGAATTTTACTCATGGACAATGTTCAGAAGGCTCTATCAATGGGATCAGTAGCTCACTAGCCAAAATGGTCAACAGTTCTAATTGGAAAAAAGGCTCCAGTTCCAAACACCGTATTTGAATGAAATATCAAACACGAAATGTCCATGTTCTKTGTCATCTCTGGCTAATTGCTCGTTGGACTCAGTAAACCTGTCATGAACCACCTGGCAGCTCCTGCTTAATAAGTCAATAATCTCAGCAGTGCTTCTGTGAACCCAGCACATGACATCGTCCATCATCAATAATGTTAGAATTTCTATGGAAAAGAAGCTGTCTCATGGAAAGGATCCATACTTGATTTCCTTTACTAAAGGCACCTGCTCCTGTAGCCTCTGAGTTCATCATCTCATTGACCATTTTGGCTAGTGCTGTCAGAATCTTTGCCTGTGCTGAATAATGTGTAATGCATTGGCTGTTTCTAAAAATAAAAAATCCTCCATGTACATTGCAGTAAACTCCAGCTCATGCTCATTTCTTGTACTGTTTTCACTCAAAACATAAGATGCTACCAAGTAATACTTTCCACCTGCCTCGCAATATACTCAAACAGCTATTTCAGCAAGGGAGAATCTGGCCTCATTGCTTCGAAAATACTGATGAGCTCTTGGGTTATAATACAAGTTCCTCATATTTATCTACCAGAACAATCCTGCCTCCTGCACCAAGTTCTCGTGTACCAGCACTCTTTCTCCCCACACTTTCACTTAGATTGTTTCTGAACCCTCTTTCTCCCTTACCTGTGCTGTGTCCACCTCATCTCTCGCTATCTACACTGAGATGTCACCGCTATGGGCATCATGCTCAAGACAGGCATTTGCAATTGGGGAGTCAGATATAATTTTGTGCAGCTCTGTTTCTCTGAGTTTCCCAATGAATTTGACTGRAAAAGGATGCTTCTTTCTTCTTTCCTTTCCATCTCTTTCCCACCATCTCTCACAGATTCACTCTAATAACCATATATGTATTTCTTCACATAAATATACTAGTACTCATAMGCAAATTATCACACCACCACATTTATGGTCTGGGAACACTTTACATTATTTTGAATGCAGTAAGCCTCAGAATTGTTAAGCATGATGCCTGCTATAGCTGCTTTCTTGTATTACAACTGATTACACTTTTCCTTGCCAGAGGTAATGTGCTAGCAGAACAGATAGCTAATAAGAAATTGGCTGGCTGAGCCTTTGCTAAACTGTCTTCAGGAGGCTGATCTGTCAACACAGTTGTATTTCCATATTTCTGTATTTTTCTAGGCTCCAGAAGCATTTCTGAGATCTTGCATGACATTTGATAGCAGGGCACGTGCCCAGACAAGCAAATCCAAAGATGCATTGAGGTTACTTGTGCTGAAAGAGGGAAGCAGAGCAACAGGCTGACTACTTCCAGAGGCAGATTGAAAACCTAGCCTAACAGTAAAACTGTGGGCCATCTGACTTTAAGTGGGCCCTAGAGTGTCAGGGCGCACAACACCATGAGGTGAGCCGTCCTTTCTACTGAGCAGCTTTCCATGTCTCTGATACTCAGTTTACTCAGACAGAAACTAAGTCACAGTCATGGTGCAAAGTAAAATTCGGAGACATAATAAACGTCACCAGTGGGAAACTGTGTTCACAAAACAGAAGCTCCAAGGAAGAGTGCAGAAGAGGCCATACACTTTAATTAGCTGATGATCAAGACTGTCTGGAGGGATGTGAAGCAATAACTGGATGATACACGCTCCGTAAATGTCAGTGCTTGAGGCAGTCAGCAGCTGTGTTGCTTAGTGAGATGTATGGAGATATGGCTGCAGCCCAAGTGTACTGGCAGGTCATGCTCATAGACACCATGCAGACAGATGAATCCTTATGGGGAAATGTCCCTTCCACATTTATCCTTCACAGTTCTTTCAACACTGAATATATTTTCAGTTTTTAGTCTTAGGGCAATGAAATAAAAGGAGAAACAGCATCTCAGCAGAACAATTAGAAAAATGCTTTCAATAACTTCTCAAAACTCTTTTYGTTTAGTTCAGAAATGTAATACGTGACCTGCTCCTATTGCAGGATCTGATGCCTGTCTAAGCACMATAAGAAATGAAAACATTTACCACAGTGGCTTAAAAATGAAGGCAATAACTTCCATTTGCATTACACCGCAGTACATTGCCTTTGTGCCTACGCTCCACTTGCGGTGTATTAGCAGAGCTAAGAAGGGTTCACAGTGGAAACAGAGGGACTGACAGTGTTGGAGCTGAGGGGTATTTGTAGAGATGCGTGGGAAGCCCTTACTCGCTTCTCACCCACATAATGCCTGGCTCCAATCTACATTTTCCACATTCAGCTTGTTTGAAGGCTAAAATCCCCCCCGATCTCAATATAGAAGTGTATGCTTCAACAAGTGGCCATGCACATAGTATGCACATGCAGAGGACTTGAGCGGAGAAAACAAACTCGGCACACTGAACACCTCTTTCTCAATGCTCTGTTCTCTGCACATTTCTAGTCACAAGCAGATAGCAGGGCACATACAACCACTGTTTGCTTACAGAGACACTGTTGTAGTAATAAGCTTAATTAATTACTGGTTATGATTTACTTGCAATCATAGGAGCCCACACCTTGGCCTAGCACATCTACCTGAAGGAATCCCAGGTTCGAGGGTCACCGTGATGCTGGTCTAGCTTGCAGAATGAGTGCAATCAAAATGGACTCACATGAGCAATGAAAACCATTATTAGGGTCATCTTGAGGCTCCAGAGAGCCTCCTTCTTTTTGCAAACTCTGGTCCTCCATGAGTCTCTGTTATAACGAAGGACACTTCAGGGAGAATGTACATTGGAAATGTGTTAGGTAACCACTGAAAATTTCAATATGAGTCAGAGCTGAGAGGGTTAAATGATACTCACCTTGCCTTTGACTTCAGCACACTTCAAAATGGCTTTTATTTTACCCTGCCTTCTCCTACTGTCCCCTAAATGGGATCAAGAGCTCTGTGAATAATCAGTAATAGTGCATTAGTTGTACTTAAATGCTTTTGTGCATCTTAAAATACCTCTCAATTTAGGTATTAGTAACAAATATCTTCAACCTAAAGATCATCTGATTGTGGCTTTTAGAATGGAATACACTCAAAAACTACTCTGTTCAGCAGAGGTGAGGAAGAATCAAAAGCTATTTAAGGTATTTATTGGCGTCAGCCTGACTTAGCAGTGTGCTACAGAATTAACCAATTGGGTCCAAATCGTGTCCATTTAATTCCTAGCACAGATGAAAAATACATAACAATGCTAGTAAAATGATGGTTTCTTGGAGCAGGCAGCCCACATACGGCAGACTCTGAGTCATTCTGAAGAGTTTTCCTCACCCATCTTCGTAAACGCTAAAGCCAAGGAGAGCATTTTCATTCTGTAACTGTCAACTGTAAATCCTTCAATAGTTTAGGATCCAATCTTTTTCTCTGCATTAGATTTCCTGAGCCATCTCTGAGTACTATCATGCCAAAAGGCAATAAATCTGTTGGTTTTTCCTACTAATATGAACTCAATAAAAACATACAAAAGCTTTTAGTTCTTTCCATTTTTGTATAGCTTAAATCTTTCTGAATCCAAAATAATCACATATTCACTCAGCATCTTATAAAGACTTACCTTATCACAGGAACCTTCTCACCTAATTAAAAAAAAAAGATATAATTTAACTAGAATTTACCCAATAGCTGAGTTCCACTACTTCCTGTTAAACTGAACTGAAATTGCCTACGCTATTAGGGAATCTAGTAGATTTCCTGACAAATATATGCTTATTACTGAAAGGATTTCAAAGGTTTGGCAGAAGAGCTTATGTATGCTTTTAGCATACATTATTTGCCAATTTACAGAATTCTGTCATTTTTTAATGATTTTCTTTCATCCTCTGAAGTTCTTGAAATCAATTGTTAAAAAAAAMAACACCAGAGAAACCCTAAATATCTTTCCTGGACCACAACAGAATGGGAATGCAATGCTAGCTGATGTTCTTTATACAACAGCTGTAGTGCCAAGGTCTGTACTCTCTAAGAGATATTGTGAAGGGGGCTTCTCAGTTCTCCAGGACAAGAAGAAAATTTATTTCCTTGCTGAGTAAGTAGCACACTTGACTTCCTTGAAGCTTTCTTCGAAGTCAAGATTAGGGAGGCCCCAAAATGAGGACCTCCGCTGCCATGGGGTATGTTTCAGTCAGGCAATGATCCAGAGTATCAGAACTAAATCCTTTTCCAGCCGCCTCAGTAATGAATCTGTTTTCATATTCCTGGCAGCTGAATCCCACTTGCCAAACAGGGCTCTTGACATAATGAGTATCTGAAAGGGCTGTCAAACCGTATCAACAGTCATCTTCGTATCACTAATCTCTAAATCCAACCCTATTCAAGGGCATCCCTCTATCTGTAAAAACCAGAAAACATAAAGGAGAGTCTAGAGCGTTATTGCAATAACTACTGCCAGTGACTGAACAACAGCTATTAATCCAGAGGTTACTTTAAGGACTACATAGATTAACACAGATATGTTTACTCCATACCAGTTTCCATGACTGTGCCCCACTATTACACTCGATCATTACTCTCTTTGAAAGAGTCAATTCACTTGCTACCACCTTTACAGCCCTCAATGGCAGTCACAAGACCATTATTGGTAATCATCTTCACACAGAAATTCAAGCTGTGAACATCTGTGCTCCTCTTGCATAAGCTYAGAGCAGTCAAGGGAAGAGTTATTTACCCCTGAGAGCCTACACCAAGTTCTGCGTTGCCAGCACTGTCTCCCTGTGGACAGTCTCACCTGAGAGCACAAATCATTTCCCATTTCAAACTGCCAGATTTTTGCCCTTTGTTAGACCAGGCACGTTTAAACCGATAACCTCCACTTGCTTGCTCCCTTCCTTGCCCAACTAATGAGTTGGAAAGAGGAGTGCAGCAAAGCCAGAGTCCAACTTTCATGTGAAATCTGTGATTTTATCTCTCTTTGTTCCTAGAGGAGGAAGAGATCGAGAGATAGATAAGGAGATTAAACTACATTGGGAAATATTCTCGAGCAGAAATCCACTTCAGTTACAGAGCTGGCCAGTATAGACCACCAAGAAACATGATCTTATGTTTTGAAAACTGAGTGAAAGTGTTGCTGCTCATTTTTACGGTAGAAGTGTGGCCCTCAACTAATAAACTCTAAAAATGACCCCTGTCCCCCCTCCACAAACAAACAGCAGCAGCCAAAGTGGGACTCTCATTACGCTTTCTCACTATTACCCTCAGACTCTTGTCTGCAGACCTCCAGTTCAGCCACAGATTTGGTAGCTTGTCCACAGAGCATAATCATATGCAGCAGATAAACCCTGCCACCTCCTTCTTCTATACCAGAGCTCCAACGTACAGCTTTTCATATGTCCTTTACAGCTCTATTTGTAAAGGTTCACATCGGACCATCATGGGAAATATTTGCTGAAGGAGAAAGCTGACCTGTCCTCTGCTTCTGCTTTTGATCCATCTGTCCTGTGGAAGCAAGGACATTTTTTAACAGCCCATCCTGTCACAATCCTGAATATTTTCTTGCAAATGACTGTTCTGCAAGCACCTTCCTTACCAGAAATACCACCATTTCTCAAGTAGCTCTTCTTCAGAATGGCCTATCCCTGAAAGCTGGGAGTTTCTGTGGATCTTCATAAATGAAGCACTTCAAAACAATGAGTCATTGTACTGAAAGCTCCCAGCCAAAGGTTTTTTTTCTGTGATGAAGCCAGGTTTTGGGGTGACACCTCCAGAAAAGTTAAGCACTTCTTGTGCTGCTTTGCCAACATGTTTCATTTTGCTGCCATACCCTTCTTCGGAAGTGTGTCATACAGCTGGACTGGCTAAACCAAGGTCAGCATCCACAGTTCAGCTTGGGTAGTTCCCAACACTGAAACGTCTCCTTACCCCTTGTCACAACAATGTACACCTATGCATTCATACGTATCTCATGCTCTCATACTAAATGGTGTGTTTCCAGCTTAGATAACTCCTTTGGAGACATCATACCATATGAAGCAGAAGTTCTTCCCTGCAAACACAAAGCTGGTGGTTTTGCTCTGTAACAAGTCTGCAATGGAGAAAGCTTATCTCCTTTCAACACCTAATGACTGTTAATGAGCTCTCCAGTTGATGGGGTACTAGTTTTGGCTGTCCTGTTATCACATGCAGTGTACACGTGTACATACAAATGCCCTGCCTTCCCTCTGACAAGGGATTAAGCTTGAATTGCTTGAACTAGTAACTCGGAGCAGAAATCATGGGCAAGGGCAGGAGTCTGCAGCTGCTTCTAACACACTGAAGAGCTTAGAGGCTAGAGCGAAGGTAGAGGCAAAATTCCTATCTCCATCAACTTCTTATAGCTTTTCCTCAAATAAAAACATATCTTCAAAATCGTTTTCTTTTGAAAACCCAAACACTGATTTTGTCTTTCTCCTAAAACAGAGAAAAAAGCAAGAACCAGCATACTGCCCATTTCTGAGACACAATGTTTTGTGCTCCTCTCTCCACAGTGCCCACATGCCAAGCACGCTTTCTGCTTTATCTATTTACCTTATGTACTCTGTATTTAGATGACATTTCTCAGACACTTGAGCAACTCACAGCCATGATCACCGCATCCTCTTTCAGGAAGGGCTGTTACCCCTACTTGCTGCGGGGAAAAAGAGGCACAAAGCAGTTCAAGCACCTACCTGCAGCAGCACAATTCATCTCAGACTTGCTTTCCAATTAGTGGAGAGCTAGTCAATACCTGCCTTTGGCCAGCTGAAGCAGGCCCTGGAATTGCTTATTTCTCTTCACTGACTGTAAGAGGAGACCCCTCTGACTAGCACATCTGCATGCACCTGCACTATAGGCATATAAATCTAACAAAGGTATAACCCACCCAGGAAGTGTATTGATGAGCAAGGACTGTTAAGTCAGAGCTAACCTAGGGAAGATAATCCTTCCTGTTTAATTCCTTCCCTGAAGCCACACGCATGCAAAGCACGAAGGAAGCAGGGGACAGAAATTATGCAATCGTATCAGAGTTTCCTTTGTCATTTTCCTTACCTATCAGATTTAATGTTTGCAAAGCTGCCTTTGAACTCCAGCAAACAGCTTGCTTTGATATCCAGATGCAAGTATCACTGTTTGTTAAGTGGGCTGTAAATGGATTTCATAGTTCATTCCAGAGCTGCCACACATGAGCACAGTAAAGCTAAAAGCCCCAGCTGGAGTTTTCTCTGTTGTAGAAAGATGAACAGAGCAGGATCACTCATCCATCTTATCTGCAGTGACAGCAGCCTGCTCCTCCTGCCAGAGACCAAAAGAGAGGTGTCAGACCGGACTTCAGTGTGAAGAGGGAAGCCTGTCACAGACAGACAGAAGGCATCTGGGCTGCTTCCTGAGGAAAGTTTAACAACTTTAACAGACCAATGGAAACCCTTTCTTGCCCTCCAGGGCTTATCATGGCAACTCAATAACAGACTGCCCAAAAAGGAAACAAAATGGAGAGACAGGGGAAGCTCAGACACAAAAGATCCTATCCCTTTACAACCTGGAAGCTGCAAACCAGAATTTCTCAAGCCTGGTATCTCTACATCTGCTTCTATAAATGTGGTGAGTTTTCCAAATGGTATATAGGATCTTTTCGAAATATACGTAGGACTTAAGAAAATGAAAAGGACATAGAGCATCACCTTTTCTAGATACTACATCAAACTCTCTTAAAAGAGACTGTTAAAACACTCTGTGGTATGCAAGAGATTTGGCATGGTACAATACATGATACTTTTAAATGTCTAAATATACTCTGTTGTACCTTTTGTGACCTCCCAGAATCAAGTTGCTTAAGCACCAAAAAAAGGAAAGTGATTGATTTCTACTTAGTTTACCTAGAGCTCTGATAGAAGGGTATTTATTTATTTATATCAGCTGTTCTTTGCTGACCTTAGCTCAAGAAGAGGTTATGAACCCGTGTCATGAAAAGGACTTGCATCTCACACAAGGAAGCGAAAAGTGTTTCTTAAAGATAAAAGCCAAGTTCCATTTAAAGTAAAAACAAGAGAACAATCCTTGACTGTAAGTGACTTCATTCTAAGCCCTAACCTCCCCTAAGTGGTCAAAAAATTTATGCCATGAATTTTTTATAAAACTGAAGTATCTGAAACTTTGCAAGAGATACTGCTTTATATAGCAAGTGCTCCTGAAACAGCCTTTGCACGTAAGAAACCGACCCCGCTGGGGCACGGTGACGCCGGCACTACGACACGGCCTCCCCTCCCCGCGCAGCCCCGCCCCGCCCCGCCCCGCCCCCGGCTCGCTCCGCCGGCGGGACGCGCGGGCCCGCGGGAGGGGGAGGAGCCCCGCGCCCGCACCTCGGCGGGCAGCGCCCCCTGCCGGCCGCCGAGACCCGAGCAGGCCGGCGCCGCGCTAAGAGCAGCGAGCGCCCGGAGCTCGGTGAGCGCCAAGCCGGGGCMCCTCACCGTCTGACGGTCACCGCCAGCCCTTGCCAAAGCAGGCCAAGCAGCCATGGGCTGCGTGCCCCTGCCGCAGCGCCAATCCGACCCTTTCCGCTAGGTTTGACGGGCAAACGATCTTAAAAATTCAAATTAGAGAGCTCAAATACGAATACTGGTTAGGTTCCAAGTCCTGCGAAGGAGAAGTAACCCCCGCGGGAAAAGGTTCAGCGTAGTGTAAAAATCTCAGAGACAGCTTAGCACATAAACGAAGGGTATGTGAATCAAGTTCACGCTCGTTACCAGGTTTCAGTTCCCTTGCTCTTGCAGATAGTTGCTTGATGTAGTTAACTCTCTGCAGTTGACAAAATCAAAAACAACTTGCAAAAGAAAACGCTCATGACTACTGCACACCCCATCAGCAAATTCGGGCTGATGTCAGAGCCATCTTTACTGTAAACACACATCCCCTAGTGCAGCGACCCAAGGATCCATGAAAGAAGAAATCAGAAACCCAAATGACAACTGCAACTTCTTGTTCTTCACGGTGGAAAACAAATCAAGACATTTTCAGCCCTTACAACTGGGACAGCTTTTCACCTGGGAGTTGATGCTGTACCGAGTACTGAGTGTGTGTGCTTGCCACTAGCAGAACACCACTGAAGCCAGAGACTGGCAAGCAAATTATTGTTTGTACAGCAGCTCCTGCTGACACGAACTATACCTGTTCACATACTAGTAATAATTTTTATTTTCTTTTTTTTACTAATGAAGGTTGAGCAGGAAAAGAATTCTTTTCATCTGCTTTGCTCCTTTCCTCWATTTCAGATACTGAACTCAGTGAAGAGAGCAGGTTCCCTGGCCAGATCCCAGATACAATCTCAATACAATCTCAATCACCCAGAGCTCTCAGGAGATGGACACAATGAATTTAGTCACTATGTTACCACTATGTGTAAAATGGGTGTAATGTTTAAGAGGTTAAAACTACGGCAAGGTTCGATTGCTTACAGAAAGAAATATTGAATATAAATACGCACATTATTTGTATAAATAATTCTTCAAAAGGCTAAAGTGAGAGATACCAGATGGAGATCTGGTGCAATTCTCTAGAAACGCCATAACGTTTTCCTGTACACGCTATATTAAAATGATAAACATGACTGAATCGATGACTCAAGATTACTTGAAACACTTCTAGGAAGGGTCACAATTACATTTTGTCTGAGTATCACTGAATAYGTTATCTATGGTTAAATGTATTTGTTACAACTAAACCATTAACTTTGATCCTGCATTAAAGCAAATTTAACAGCATTCACATCATTATCTGGTATTTAGCACTCCACCTCCAGTTAGAGTAGAGAGAGCACATGTGAGAAAATGCTACTGTACCAAATCTCTTGCTGCTTCCATTAGGCACCATTCTCTTCCTCTTATCTAATATATTTCTAGTTCCACATTGCCTCAGGACCTTCCACAGAGGGACAGATGTAGAGAAAACTAACACTGGCTTTGCTGTGTTGAACAGTTTTGCCTCTTCAATTCTACAGAGATAAACGTCATAGAAATCCCCATTAGTCACATTTATACCAACGTTCGAAGATTTAAAATCATTAACAATAATGTGTAAAATTTATAATGGTATAAACTAATCTGCTCTGCAGCTTTTACCACAGTAAGTTAGTAAACTGTCATTTGTTAGGCTGGTAACTCTGCAACTTTAAAAAAGCATGAACGATAGATCAGGCCATTGTTGATCAGTTGATCGTATGGCACATCTAAAGGTGCATTTGTGCAGTCACAGCTGTGTATGTGAGCAGACACTGTTTCACAGCACAGCAAATTAGCCTTTAAGAGGTCTCCTACCCCCACAAGGCACATTACTAACAGCACGCAAGCCAGCTRGTTTAATACTAACTTGTGCATTTTTATACCTGTACACTGGACTTGCAGAAAATTCTGGACATATATACAAAACATCTATGGATACTGTGGGAACCAGAGGCAGTTTCTATATACAATAAAAACAAATATTCAGGGACAAAGAGCAGCAGTATTTACTGTCTGTATGGAAAATCTGCATTCATGAGTGAGCATTAATCAGCCTGAAAGCTCACTGTTTGAGTTAGATGGATCCTGTACTGACACAGCTACAACTAAGCAATTACACATCCCTTTTCCTGCCTGTCTTAAGGGAAAATTCAGCTTTCAGCCAATTAGTATGTGCAGATTTCTGTTAAAGGGAGTGGAACCAACAATTAGCAACTTATTTTTCGTATTACAGAGTCAAATACACTATTAAAATGAAATCTAATGGTACAAAATACTTTAGAACCTATCTTCTGTTTCCAAGGTGCTAAATGTGGGTTTTTTCTTTCACAAAAAAAATGTTTTTAATGAACTCTAGAAACTACCACAGACCACCAACTCCACTACTTTTTTCCTGCTTTTGGCCTCCTTTGCAACAGCTGTCGAATAATTCTCTCTCTTTGAAAAATGCACACAAGACACAAAGATTGTGCTCAACAGGTTTACTCAGACTGGACTCTTAAATGCTCAAGAAAAAGGCACAGATTAAAAGAGACTCTGATGACTCTTTTGAACACAGCAAATGGGATTTTGTTTATAAGAAAAAAAAAATACTGCTATGAATTGTATGGGCTGAAAAATTCAAATACTCTTCCCTGTTCCTAATTATTGGCCTTCATTAAAATGGAATTTAAATTAAATTGTATAAACATATGAAATAAAGTCTCAGTATTAGGAAGTTTTTCTTTTGTTTCCTCTATGTACAAATCTTAGTATACAATTTTTACTTTCCATTATACATTTACTACATACTCTTTTCCAAACTGTGTGAGAGCAACTGCAAGGTATGCGTTTCAAGAAAATGCTTTGCATTCGGAAAGAATCCACCTGCTTTCTTGGCCGGTAGTGCCAATCAGAATTTAGGAAGAGATGACAGGTCAGGGAGGGTATCCACTCAAATGTAATCATCCTCGACTGGTTCACCATTGACATCACAGTAATGGATGAAGATAGCCACCACACGTTGGAATACACCTTTTTTCATCTGGCGCAGTTCAGAGATCTCTTCTCCTATTGTTTCCATACAGATGTCTGCAGACAATTGTCCTTTCCTTCGCGGTGCATAAATAGTAGCTGTGGAAGGCACATAAGAATAAAAACTAGAATCTTTCCTATAAAGAAATTCACAAGCGAATCTGTTTTGCATTAAATGAGATAGTCTTGGAAAACAAAGCAAACAGAAAAATCTTCCACTGAACAACCACGTTTAAGGAATATTATTCAAGCAGAAAAGGTATTCTGCCTTCCCCATATTTAAACCTTTTGATAGCTTCAATACTCATTTAATGTACGCAAAGTCCATATGTCTGCGAGTGAAGGGAATCCCAGCGCATAACAAAGCCTTCCCCCGAGACTTATCTGACATGCTTTCAGGTTATCCCTTTCAGTTATCACTTAAATGTTTTATAAACAAGAGCAATTAAGCATAAAGCAGCAGTCTTTTCTCTATTTTTAATGGCTTTAACATCATGTTTAATCTAATTACTCTTTTAAATCAAATACATAGCAATTTTTTATAATTCAGACTACATACTGAACTACAAGCATTAAGTCTATGAATGTTTCAAATAAAGTAAAAAAAAAAAAAAAAAAATATCAGAGAAAGGTATAGCCAAAAAAGATTTCTTCCTCGTCCTCTTGAGCTTCATCCCCTTGAACTGGAGCTAGATCAGAATATCCAAAACGATGTCAATTAAACATACCTCTAATGAAGGAGAGTCCAAGATTTTCCTAATTAAGTAGTAGAAGAACATATTTTTCCTTGCTATCAAGCAAGGTTCTTAATAGAGCCCTTGGAACTGCCTACTATAATATTTTAWAAGACAAGCTTCTAAACAGAAAAAGGCGTATCTATCCTAAACTCTAACCCACATCATCTCTGTTCCAGAGTTTTCAAGTCCAGTTCTTTCCTCTTTTTCTCCCAAGTTTCTGTGAGTCTCAATTCTCTTTGCTGGACTCTCTTCAGCCTACCTTAACAACCTTTCATAAAACAAAGCCAGAGGCAGTAGTCCAGCTGAGCTTTCAGCAGTAATGCCAGTAAACTCCACAGAACATGAATTGCTGGGACTACACATCACAACATTAGTTTTGTGTGTGTTTTAAATGCACTCATTCTTCTGGATATGACAAACCCATACCATTTTTAGGCTAAGCACCAGACTGGCTCTCTGACTGTGTCAGTATTAGGGGTCTCTAGCTGGTCAATAACTCTGTTGTAGTACTATGGCCCTCTCCTCTGTTGGACCCCCTCCTCATCCAGCTCCCAACACTGCTACAAGTAGTTATTTATAGTCTACCAAAAATAGCATAAGAATTAGAAAACTGAAAAATAAATGAACGCATTGTCAGCTTGGGACCAAGCAACACATTAAAATTCTTTGAACACATCAAAAAAGATTACTCACTTCTCTCATCATCCTCAAAGTCATATCTAGCATAGCTGTTTGGCTCTGCTGTTCTCAGTGATCTCAACCATGGGAAGTCAGTAATCATGGAGTAAGGGGCACCATCCACAATGCCTAGCAGACAGACAGGATGAGGATACAAAGAGGACAATGTCACTCCTGCAGTATCAGCAGTCTTCATCAAGTAAACTTCACYGATACCACATAGATCAGTGACTCTATGCAGGAAAAACACCTCCTCACTTCAGTTCCCCCCACTCTGTGCCAAACGTCCTCCATTTCCCTCACAAGAATTATTATTCATGTCTCTTGTAACTTGATGCAAAGTTACTTATCTTAGCAAAAGACAGATCATCAGCTTTCAGCTCTCTAAAAACACTTACCTTCTAGAGTGTAAATATCTCGTCCCCAGGGGTACTTAGTGTATTTCTTCAGGTCTTCATCAGTTCGTGTAGCTTCAGGGAAGAACTCATATTTAATGAGCTCTCTAGAGAGAAGGAGGAAGAGATTACAACCAGTAGTGACAGGAAATGTGAAGGTGGGAGGGAGAAAAATCAAATGGGAAATCCTATTATACAACCTTTCCTTTAATGAGCCTGAATCCATAGAAACACTTCTCCAAGACCCTCACACAAACTCAGTATACAATCCCTTCACTTTTGAGAGTAACCACAGAGAAAATGTACGGTTTAGATGAGAAATCAATTAAGCTACCTTTGAAGCATAGCTTTCTATCTGTAAGGAACAATCCAACATAGCTACAACTAAACAAAACTTCAGAAGTAAATCTGTTCTGTTAGGCATTTTAGTGAAAAACCAGGACAACAAAAACACTGGTTTAAAACAGTTGGATGAGAGCCACTGTATACAATTCCCTGCTGCTGAGAATTTTTGCTCCTCAGTAAGGAGCTGATACTGATTGCACATCCTCTTCCCCAGAAACTAACATTATTTCTTGGAGCAAATCAGTCTTTCTCTTTTTTAATAAAAGAAACTTGTTTTCAGATTCGAAGATACTCCTCAGCCACCCTGACTACTTCAATGTTCAATTGCATTACTGCTAGATGGGATAGAACTGGAGAGTTCTACATATGGTTAGGTTTATTTAATCTACGTTTTGTGTTAGATACATCTTGACATTGAAATTCTACATTGCACCATCTAGAACTCAACCTCTGCTAGTCAACAAACCACTTTTTTTTTTTAATTTGGCTAACAGAAGTACTCACTGGTTGATATTTGCTATTGTGTCCATCCAGCTCCGAATGCGCACCTTATTGCGGACATTAGGCGGGTTACTAAACTCATGAATTATACAAATGTGGTATGGATAAGGGCCACTAAATATCTTTTGCTCGAGAGTCAAGGTGTCAACCTGTGAAAAGCAACAAAGAAAGACTTGTAACCAAGAGAAACAAAGAGATGTGATTTTAGAGTCAAGAGCAGACATCTACCAAATCCCTCAAATTCTGGGGGAACATGTCCAGTGAAAAGAAATTTTAACAGCATACATAATCAAATATATGATTAAGCAGAGTAAAACGGCTAGTGCAGCTTTGCCAATGAATCTTCCCAAGTAGTGGAATTTGATGGGAAATGTCTATTTTCTGATGTGTTTTGCAACTCCAATATGTAAGTAAACTTCCATAAAATTACATAATGGTCTAAACTACATTCACTTTCTCAGAATTTGTCTCTAGCTTGGGGGAAGGGGGTGGGTTTTTTTTGGTTTTTTTTGTTTTTTTTTTTTTTTTTTCCCCCCCCTAATAGTCTTACCACTGTCCTCTAAGAGCTAAAGCAGGAGATCTGGTTTCAAAGAAAAGCCAGCTTTTATATCAAATCAGCCTTCCCTCATTGATCAGGCAAACTGAGCCAGAAAAAGCATTACTTTGCATGAGAGAAGCAGCATCACAGTATAATACAGAACGCTCTGGTTAGAGTGATGAAGTCAAAAAAACCATTCCGGTTCTTAAATTAAGCTCTCTTATTTACTTGTCAAATGACCTCAACAACTCACTAAATGTCAGTACTTACATCTCCTACATGTAATCTGGGGGAGGAGAGGGTGGCTCCCAGTACCACAACTGTCTTGCAACACTGTTCAGCATCAAAAGAGGATGCAGCTTTCAGCAACGTAGTATTCAAAACACTAACTGCTGTTACTAGATCTAGTAGGACATATATTTCAGATACCTATGCCTATGTCATGCTTCTGCTTATACATAACTACAAGCTGACTTAGTAGCATCTAGGTTCTTACAGCTAGTTACTTGTAGTTATTCAGTTTGGAATGAATTCAATGCACGATGATTTTTTAGAGTATTTTCTAATGCAATGAATATTGGAGATGGTAACACTAAGTCTTAAAATTCAGTATCATCCAAGTTCCAGATTCTGCAATAAAAGCCTTGATGGGATAAAGTTTTAATAAATAAGTTTCTCAGAGTTGTGTTATTGTAACATTTACATTTCTTGCATTAATTGAAAAACACAYGAAGCCAAGAGTGGTGAAAGAATACAGGTAGAACTTCAGAACTGTTCACGACTAAATGAAAGTTGGTGGTGTACCTGCTGCATTGGACGAAGATAAATGATCCGGTTTCTTTCCGGTGGCATCCTGAGAATCTGATCCAGAACCTGATCCATGTTTAACTTCTTGCACTGGGCATAGTCAAACCGATTGACAACTGGTGCATTTTCTACTTTCAAGTGTTTCAATACACGGCACCTTGTAGCTATAAATCAGCAAATAAAATTATTAAAAGAAAAGAAATATAATACTAAAAAGACCTTAGGAGCCTCCTGTCAGAGATTTGCAAAGCCAACTGTTTCAAAAGAAGGCAAACAAGTAATGTAAGTAACAGATAATTAGTTTGGATAGCTGGCAACTTAAGTGTATTGAAGAAATAGGTTAGCTGTTAATTTCTTCCACATTATGGTCAAACTTTCAATTTGTGAACTTGCAGGAAGAGTCCTTTTAGAAGGCCATGTCAAATTTAATCTAACAATAACCTTTTTCTCCCTTTGTTTCCTTTCACAAAGCCCCCTGAAATGGTCTGTGGACTGCCACAATTGAAAACCACTGACTTTAAAATCAGATCAAATGTAGAGTATTGTGAAGCCACACAATGTAAAATAAAGCTATTTCCTTTCTAATAACCCTGCTCATGTAATCAAGCATTAATTTYTAACTAAATTATGTTCTGAGAAGTATTCTGCAATAAATAAAGAAATAATTTCTTCATTCTCTGCTAAGTACAGATACCTCATTTCAGAAGAAAACATGTTATTTAGTGTTGATGTTGCAGAAAACAATAAATGACCCAATGCTTCAATACAGGACTAGTCACACCCCCTGGCATGTGAATCTAATGCAGCTTAAGTGCGATAATTTAAAACAGATTTTTATCATGTCAAGGATGAAAGTATCTTCATGTCAACTAAATAATCTATGAAAGCAGGAAGAAATGAGAGAAAAAACAAGGTACTTTGAAACTCATTTCATCAACTTCCAATTATTGTATTATCACTCTTCAATAAACATCTCATCTTCCTAACTGTCATATAATTTCATCTGTTGATTTTCAGATATTAATCTTTATTAAACCTGTTACAACTTATAAGAGGCATTCAAATTGAGAAGCAGCAATATTTGGTGTTCTGAGCATCAATCTGACTTGTAGCAAAGCAGCTGATGAATACAAAATAAGCAGTGGACTGACTTTAATTCTTTCAGAAATTTCTAATAATGCCAGATGGAGGAGGTACACATGACATTACCTACATACCATGTATGAACATCATTTTGGGGCAGTCTTTCAGTACCAAATCTGT
Organism: Oceanodroma leucorhoa; assembly: GCA_030449065.1. Classification (NCBI taxonomy): domain Eukaryota; kingdom Metazoa; phylum Chordata; class Aves; order Procellariiformes; genus Oceanodroma; species Oceanodroma leucorhoa. The sequence goes on along the minus strand of JASVER010000124.1, from coordinate 2,414,216 downwards.
TATTCCACAATTGGTCAAGGTGATTCCAACAAGGTTTTTGGATTTCAAAGTCAGTATCTGGTGAAAATTAAAAAAAAAAAAAAAAAAAAAAGAAATAATCTATGACAGGTAAGACCAAAGAAAAAAATTAAAATACACTGAATTTTAAAAGATACTGCCAGATATAGGATACTAACTAGATACTAATCACTATAATACAGCTTCTGTTCGCAACAGGTATTTGAGACGACTAGGCTACTGATGGCAATGAGAAAAGACTTCCTGCTGATCAGCAACATCACAAAACGCAAAAGAACAACTTCRTAAGATTAAAAGTGGAGTCATACCAGAAAGCACAATTTCTATCAGAAAACCTAAGTATCATCTGTCAGGGACTTCAAACCCTCTACTATTCAATTTCTATTTTTCAACCACGATGACAAAAATGGCAATTCTGGACAGTAACTCTTGTTTAAACACAAAAAGAAGGTATGGCAGAGAATCATGGTTTGAACTTCCCATACCAATGTATTTTACCAGCACTATCTCAGATGAAAACCTCACACAAAGGGTTGAAAATTCTATACATAATTTATTTAATCCTCTATGTCCACTATCAGTGTTAGAAAAATAAAGCACGCAACAAGCTTAAGAAACCCATAAGCAGAATAATTTCCAAAAGCATGAGCACAGGGTAAATGTAATACGAAAGGATCTTTTTGGGTTTTTATCTGAATTTTTCAAAGTTTTATCACTAAAAATTCTAGCAAAATTTAGCAGCTCAAGGAGGAAGCTGACCGTTTATACAATGTAGACTAAACACAGTTCTATTAAAACAAAGTAAACACATGTAAAGAGAAAAAAGAAGCATTCTGCAAYGGGTTCTTTCAGCTCCAACAATTTAAGCTGTTCCTTGTAGCCACAGACAGTGAAAAAAATGAAAAAATCACAATACTGTTCTTTCAAAATGGCATATATTAAGAAGAAAAATCATGCACCCAAAAATATCTTTTATGCTAATCACAAAAGCTGTAATGCATCCTAGTAACCAGAAAATTATTATGGGACACATTCACAAAAGCTATCTTAAATTAGTGAGGCTAATTTCTTCACTGGACAGAGAAGAGAAAATAAACACAGGCAGGTTCCTCTACAGCAGAACTCAGAAGAGAAGCTTAAGTTAGCTGTCAGAGTCACCCTCTGGAGCAATCTCACGCTCGGCCAGAATATGAACCTTGGGTAAACAGCCCCAATACAGTAAGCCAGACCTTGTGATTTCTCCTTCCATGACTGATCTTCACTGCAGAAGAATTAACTCATGTTATTTATATACTAAGAGAACCTCCAGCCTGCAAAGTAACAGCTGAGTTGCTGTGTCCAGAGGTAATTACATATCCCATGTTTCTTTTAACAGCAGTAGCCTAYGCCGTCATTTCAAAAATAAATGCCAGAGAACAAATTTTTTCCCTGCACATCAAGAAGGACACTGTGGGAAGGCAGGACTTCATGCAGCACTATAGGGATGAGCATCTGACAAACTTCAAGTTTAGCTTTAGCTTATACTTTGCTCTTCTCAGGCCAGTCAGAGTATCACTGCACCTAACCCAAAAACTTCCTGTATATGGTTAATAACAAAAAGAGCAGCAACATCAGTTATAACTCATCTGGCTCTACACGGAAGACAAGCTGTATAATTCCATCATTGTTCATGAGCATCCCCAGCCAATAAACCTGTAGCAGGTGAGGAAAAAGACCTTACTTGAACATGATCATCTTCAATAACCGGGTCACTTGTACTTGTGGACTTATCAGCTGTCCTTTTCCGCTTTGTGGTTTGCCGTGGCTTTGGCTTGGCCACCTCTGGAAACAGAAAACCAGAAAAATCTTTTCTCTGTTTACATTTCAGGAGAAAATAGAGGCATTCCCTAGCTGAAAACATCCAATAAGAACATACATTTATTACATAAGCAGATCAAAATACCTGTCTGGCTTGAAAACAACTATATCTCTTTTCCTTGCACAAAAACCACTTTCAGGTTTGTTGCTCAGAATCATTCATACTAAATAACTTGGGCTGGGGAGTGGGCTGTTTATAGATGAAAACACAGGAATGCTGAACCTACGAGTTCAACATCACAGAAAGATGCGGAGCCAAGAAAAGAACAGAAGATGAATTGTTAGGTTACATTTGATTCTCTGCAGCAAACAGAACATTCTTGACAAATACAAGAACCAAAATAGCTTTAATGTTTTAAATAGTAGAAATAATCTCAAACTACTTGAAAGTCTGCTCTTTATAACTGTCACTAAGTTTCTCCTAATATTGCAAAGGATGCCCAGGTACAAAATACTTCGATGTTCCCAAGCTGCTGCTTACTCCATTTCATGCAGCAGTGACATCAAATTCCTGCTTCATTTAAAAGATGAGGCTTTGAAAAGAAATTATGATATGACCACCCCTACTTCCTACAGTAAGAGAAAAAAAATGCCCTAGAACTAGCTTTCTGTGATTATCAGATCAAAACGAGAAATTATTTTACTAAAAGGAAGTTTCCTTTGACTTTTTTGTTAAAACATATCGCATGTTCCGGAAGATTTACAATCAAGACAGAATTGCAAAATATTAGAGACTATATATGAACTACTCTCTGCTATACTACCATTAACATTAAAAAAAAATATCTCTTTTCCTACTTAACATCATCAAATTCCATCAATACATGTAAACTATTAATTAATATGTGACATTCAGTGGGCCTGTGAGCTCCAGAATTCAGGCTACTGCTTTAGGGGATCCACAGGTTAAAAGATGTAATATTAAGTACTCAACTTGTTGCACCCATGAATCATCATCCCCAGGGATTTTTTTTGACAGTTCCTAGAGTATCTACAGATAGTTAAATACTTCCTGCCATATTATAGGAAAAACTTTCCAATTTTCTGTTGAATTGTTCAAGGTGCAGCACAAGGCCAAGAAATCTTTACAGAAGCTTTAACATAACATGCATTTTAAAATGTGAAAAGCTTGTTTCACTACAAATGCAACTAAAACAAGTTTAAAAAAACTCATTTATTACAGGAGAAAGTGTGGCTTACATTTTTACTAAAGCAAAAATCAAAATTACACACTTGAGTCGTCCTTCAGCCAGCTAGCCTGTGGTGATAATGCTTTTAAAATTTTTCTTTAATATTTGACTTGTTCCACTGTTTAATATGAGTAAATAATTTAAGGGAAAAAAAAATACTTTTACTATCAAACATAAGTTTGTTACAGAAGCCGAAAACCACAATGTCATTTATACCAGAATAATAGAAAGCAGTCATATTCAAGGCACATTTTTAGACTATTTATGGAAAGACATTTCCAACTCTGTAACAAAGCATTTTCGGGTTATACTCTAATGAGTTGTATATCCTATCCTAGTGTAACAGCCTGGCAGAAGCAGCCTCACTGTCCTATGTATTAAACACAGATTTAAAAGATAAAGATGACACATCAAGTCTCATATTCTGCCTCAAGCATCAGCTAATATCTAATGCTTCAAAGAGGAAAATAACTGCATAAAGACATACACGTAATTGTATGGAGCTGGAAAAACAGTTCTGACTGTTAGTAAGCTAAATATAGGAAATACTGAGACATTTTTCTCCACAAGCAGAACAGATCTTTTTCCTGACTAACAAGTGAAACATGAAGACAGAGATACTTTCAGAAAGATACCCTAATTTAACACATATCTGACTGACTTCACTTCATGTTTTGGTAATGGATGAGGATAGAGAGGAAATATTTTCTTTTGATTTTTGTAGACTAATTACTAGTCATAATGGAGCAAGGTAGAAAACAGACTTTTTAAATTTAATAGCAAGATCATTTCTTCAATCTGAGATGCATCCAGCCACAGAACAATATCCTAGGTGATTTAGGCTTTGTTAACACTTGGGAACATTAAGATAAACTGGAAAGACACTAGGACATACTGTGTTTGAATCATTCCATGCTAACAGAGATACAAATTTGTATCAATCTTTTCTACCTCCAAAGCATACAGTTCAGTAACTAGCACGTTTCATTTTTCAGTTTCATCTTACTTGCCAGATATTCTCAGCAAAGAAACCTGGATATATGAGATAATTATAAAGTGTGCTATGCCAGACTAAGGTGATTATTTTGGAAAGTACATATATTTGGAAGAAACAGCAAGTTTCCCTCTCACATTTATGCTTTTCTCCCAACATTTCTGCTTCATTCCAGCCTCCAGGACTTTGTTTTTATTTTATTTTGTTTGTTTTACATGATGTGAAGCTTGAACCTATTTAATAATTTTCAACGAGTTTGACCACCATGCCTTATACACTTGGAAGCAGAATCCAATATGCAGGTGCACAAGCTTGGCTCAATTATAATTATGGCTTGCTTTACTGGCTGATAAAGTATCAGTTAGTAAGTTTTGCCTTCTTGCTAAGATCTGAGCGTACCTGCTGTCTTCTTCCTTTTAAAGGGAGAATTTTAATGGGGGAGACAGTCTTATGTTTCAATGAGTAACAGCCTTCACAGGAAGAGAGAAGCTGTCAAAAGAAGTTGCATTTGGTTTTCAAATGAGTAAATCAAACACTGTTTAGTATGTACGGATAACACATACAGAAATACTTGCAYGGAGAAAAAAGTCACTGGCACTCTTTCAGAGAGATCTGTTATTTTACCTAGCTATGGCAGCGAAGTCATCCATTTCTGTTCCATCAATATTCTGTCCCTTCGACAACCACCTAGTTTTAAATTATTAACCAATGAACTTCACGCTTAACTTCAGTATTATCTGTGGGTGTTGCTGTCGTTCAATAGTGTCTCATGCCAGCACAGTAGTTTACTCAGAAATTAACATATGCATATAGCTCATACCTGACTCTGACACCAGAGGCACATGGGACAGCTTGCTTCTAGCTCTTGTTAGTGGTCGGCGAGGATACTCTTCTTTATACTCCATCTCACAGCTCCTTCGCTGGGAGCCTGTGCTCTCCTCCTCACTGGCAGGCCCACAGGCACTCCCACTAGTCCTCTCATCACTTGTTTCTCCTGGAGGCCCACAGTTTGGCAGAGTCCTAAGTGCAAAATCTGACCCAGTGCTATTTGGTCCATTCCTGCAGGCTCCACTCGTGGATGGGCAATCCCCACCGCAACACCCACTAGTCCTCTGTTGTGCATCCTGTGGCTTGTAGCAGGAACACCTGGAACAAACAGAGCTCTCCTCGGTCTCTCTCTCGCTGGAACCTTCACTTTTACACGGCGAGCAGACACACTGCCTGGATTCATCTCCAGTTGCTGGACTGGTGCCAGCAGAGTGGCTATTAGCTGTCTGTGCACAGTCAGGGCTAGGAGAAACAGCACTGCAGGAGCTGGATGTTCCCGTTGATCCGGTAGCATTACTGCAACCTGGGTAAGACTCTTTGCTTTTGTTCCTTTCAGGCATGTCACTTGCTGCTTTCATGTCTGCTTTAATCTGCTCACTTGTTACTTGACAACCTTTCTCACAGCTGCTTTCCTCAGTATGGAACTGCTTTGTCTGGCCCACTTGGCTGGCACTACATCTCTTCCGCAGTGGTGTCTTGCCTTTACCGCTCACTGGAAGAGTCAAACGAAAGAGAACAATGAAACAACCTAATACACAGTTTAAATAAATGCTAAGTGCTACTCTGTTAGAGACTGCTTAAAGCAGAAGGCAGCCTAGAAGCCAGTGACAAATCTTGTCAGGGCCACACTCCTATTCACGTTATGGGAATTAGTAATATTTCTAGCAGTTGCTGAATCTCTAAAATGTCTTGCAGCTATTTTTGTAGTGATGTGCTGGAGTGTTTGTCAGTAAATGAGATCCATATTTGCCAGAGAGGCTAATATTTTCACAAAGCAGCTAACTGGTTAAAAAGGCCAAAGCACAAAAAATGAAAACCACACTGATAATAGGCTTCKGTTTTCTTAAATATGAGGAATAAATCTGAGGAATTAAATAGTAACATAGATAGGACTAAAGCTTAYGCTCAATAGCAATCTTTAGCTCCCCCTCCTGGGTATGGAAAGCGGTGTCAATAGGTAACAGTAGTCTCAGTTTAACGATGAATAAAAAACCATAGCGAATAGTGTACAAATCACAATTGGAACTTAATGCCTACTGTCTTAATCCTCTCAGCTAATTACACTAAACCAAGCCCGAAAAAACATTACTAGTACTACAAAAGTTTATGCAAATTGTCTCCAAACACAGGTTATTTCAACCCTCAAACCAGAACTGACATCTGTGCAATACGCACAGCACTCTACAGATTTCCAAGTTGAAACTACCAGTCCTKTTGTAATGTATTAAAACAACAGGGGGGCTGATGTGTAGGGAGTATGCTAGTTACAATAGGAAGATACTTATCTATTGCAGCTTTGATATGTCCTAGGCTTTGCAGAAATTAAACCAGTACTAGACCAGCACATTTCTCAGTCCTTCACAATGCAGGATTTTTAACTGCTTAGCTAAATATTCATTAAGGCKTAATACTCTATGTACTTCACCTGTCAATTACTTATAGATTACAGTTCGACTTCAACTTCCTCCTTTCTTGTGTACATATGGAACTATTTCACTCAGAATACAAACTACAGGAAATAGCATGTTATCTCTGTCGCTGGAAAGGCCGTATGTCATATGGCATCAGACCCAGGCCTCGGACTTGGTGCCACAGATGTGCAGCTTATAGCTGTAAACTCAAAAGACAAGGAATGTCCTTTTCTATGTCTCTCTATAATTGTCATACTACCATGAAGTTCTAGGCCTCTGACTCTGCATGAGTCATAATAATATATATACTACTAATAATAATACACATACTGTTATTGCGTGTGTGTAAGTGTTGTTCAGAAGTGAAGACGACAGTACTGAACATCACCCTGAGAATTCTAACTAACCTCCAAAGCTCCCATCAAAATAAAGTTGATCTTAAAGTCTCCCCTTCAGGACACTCCCGCAGGGCCCCCATGAACCAAAAGATGGCTACAGCTCYCATGCATTTGCCCCAATGGTCACATTTGTTTCAGCAGCAATGCTTTGACAGATGAATCATATAGACAACATATCTGCAAATTTGGCTTCACACACATGATAAATTCTGTGCACACGGAAATCCAAAAGAGGAGCTGCGGGTTTCTGCATGCAAAGCAGCGCAGCACCACTATTTCTGTGTTTCTGTACAGTGACTATGTGATTGGAGCTCAGAGAGATGTGTCCTTACACCTCCATTCTAGATTTATAACAGGAAGAAGAGAGTAGGGGGCAAATAAACGAGCATGCCTTTTACAAAGCTAGAAATAAAACTGAACAAGATGGAAAGACTGAAGCTTAAGAATAAATTTTGCTTAACAGTGCCCAGGAACCCATCTGTTCCACACCTGAAGGTTCTCTAGTTTCCACTGGATCTTTGCTTTTCTCTTCTCCATCTGAGTAATTCTGTGCAATGCTGTTAGAAATGCAGGCTCTTGAAGTCCCCATGTTTTCTTCCTCATCCTCACTGTCTGAATCATGGACAGTAATAGGTGCTGCTTTTACAACAGGCTGAATGCCACTTGGTCCTGAAAACAGTAAAAGAATGCCAACAGTTCATGTAAAAATAAGCCAAGCATGGATTGAARGGCTGAATAACTTTTAGAACTGCTTGAAAAAATGACAAGAGATTAATTTGGTTCCATTTAGCCACCCATTCTGTGGCTCCCTCATTAAAATCCAAATACGAGAAGAGCAAAACACTGCATTTCAGCATTAAAGCAATCTAGTTTGGAAGGGGAAGAGTGTCACAATGTAAGACAAACCACAGGTTTTCTGTAATGTTTCTCTGCTTCAGAACAGYTTAAATGTTCTTCCACAATAGTAGCTGTGGATTACAACTATGTATTATAATCAGGCCCTGAAACCTCCACCACAAAGACAGAAATGTCAGTCAGAACATCTGCAAATATTCTTCTAAATCCCACCAGTGGAAGTGGGAAGGAGAAGCATGAATTATCAAACTTCAGTATAAATGTGCTTTGTTAGTTACCTCTCTTGGCTACTAACCGAAGGCATTAGCCAATCAGTAACTTATCTGCCTGTCAATAACATAAGAAATGAACATGAAGTTAAATAACATTTTCAGGAGTTATCTTGAAAAAGTGAACAGATCCAGCATAAATGTATATTACTTCATGTTGTTGGCATATTTAGCAGAAAATTATGCTGTCCAGCAAATAGTGGCTATAAAAGAAATCAAGACTGCCTTACGTCACTAATGTGTGTCACTAATGATGTCACTATTACAAATTAAATTAACACTGGAACAAGTTGTTCTGGCTTGAAAAAATAAGCAAAAAAGAATCCACATGCTGCAGTGAAAGAAGTAAGGCCATTAACACCAACATTGGAACATGACAAGCTCATTCAGGCCTTCTCAGTCTTTTATTACACTGGGCACAAAAATACGGCTTGAAGATAAAGATATTTTACTCCATATGCAAAAGAAAACTGGGGACTGTAAAACAGACTTTAAAACAGAATAAATTTCTTCACAGCAGTAAGCCGTGCTAGCACCATTATTCCAAACACACCAGACAACCCAGCTGAAGAAAACCATCCAAAACCAGACTTATACTGAAAAATTTAACCCCTCAAAAAGGGGATACCAAAAGGTAATTTCTTTGCAAAACCAGAGTTACCTGCTTGCTCTTCGTCGACCTCCATAGGAACAACAGCCTGGCTGTGAGCCGGGAGCTCATTCTGGCCCTGCCCAGCAGCCATCCCTTCTTCCGGTGCTACCTCCTCCATCTCATTCAGTGCTGAAAAGATTAAGATGAGGTCAAGAAAAGGAAACAGAAGGAACAGAGCCCATAAGCATAGGAGGAATTCAACTGGCACCCACAGAGTCAGAGAATCCTCAAGAAATAAGTAATAGCTGCCTTGATTCCTTCAGTGAGTCTCTAGGTTGCACAAAGTCTCTCACAGATTTGTTCTACATCTCTTTAGCCAAGGCCCCAGCCTAACTTTTGGGGTTTACTTCTCCCAGATTTTCCACTCCTCCTCAAAAGTCTTGTTCTACTGCAGTGAGCAGCAAAACCAGGATTTACGTATTTGTTCCCTCCAATAACTTTTGCCTTTGCTGGGAAAGTTTGAAAATATACCATCTGACACTGTGACACACTCCCAGCTCTGACCAGAGGAACCTAGAAAACACTTCACACTTCCACAGATGAGCATCACACTGAAACTCTACATTGCTAACATCTGTACTGACATGTATCATTGARTTGTAATGTGCCTGTAACAGCTATTAGATACAACACAAAGATAGCTTTTATCACACAGGTATCAAGAGATGTGCAGACAGCCCTCAGAAAAGATTGAAGTTAAATACCAGGAACTGAAACAGCAACAAGCTTTCAGTGTATATTCATATCTTCTCTAGGACCCTACATAAGTGGCAATGCAAATAAAATCACTCCCTACAAAGGTTCACAAAGATCAGAGATTACCCTCAGCTGCAATCTGCTGCTCTTCAGCTTGACCATCTTGTCGCAGCTCATTCTCCTCATTCTGGTCATTTGGGTGTTGCTGATTGTTGTGGTGGATGTTTGGATTATTGTTATTCTGGTGGTTATTGTTGTTGTCATTGTCATTGTTAGAGTTCTGATTGCTGACTAGGGCAGATGAAACACCAATTCCTGTGCCTGCACTTAGGCCCACACGAGCACAACCCTGAAAACAAAGAGCAGCTATTAATATTTGAAAACACAGACACATTATCTCGACAACATACCCTAATGCCAACAGAAAAAGTATTCTGTCAGTAGTATCCAGGAYAGCAGAACAATATGCACATGAAGAACAGAGAAATTGTCCCTAATACTTCCTTAGGCTACACATTGCAGAGGTCCATCTTAAGTTTGGCAACCCAGAAAACTTACACTCTGTTAAACTCCTAGTGAAAGGGAACTCCACAAAGTATGTAATCTTACTTTATTAAATTGTATTTCATTTGCTATGAGCTCATATTACATCAATACAAATAGCAGATTATATAGTCTTCCCAGAACACAGTAGCCTCAAGATAGAATTAATGATCAAAGAAAGCAGTTTTCTACATATGCAGTTTTCATCACGCTACAGCAGCTGTTACAAAGATTTGTGTTACAGTGTGGGAGAGGGGACAACATGAAGAAATAAAATTCCTAAGCTTTGAAAGCACTCCAACGGGAACAGTACCCCCATTTCACCCACTACAAAAATCATAAAAACCCCTTAGCATTCTAAATAGATCCCTAAGAGTGAAAAAAATCATATAAAAAGCAGCAGCAAAATGAAGTAGCAGCAGAGACCTCAACAGAAATGTGAGTCTTATCTCCTGGTCACTTATTCATACAAGATCATACCTTGCCACTGCTCCCATCTGCAGAAGAAGCACGATTCTCCCTAACATTTCATGATAATAGCAACAGCAAACCAAAGTAATTTATTTACCATGCTGTTTAATTAATTACAACTTTTAAAAGAATGCATAACAGCTGGAGCTCACCATATTTCCAATGAGCTGGCAACAATAAAAAGCAAAAACATYCCTTGAAAGACTCACCTTAGGAGGTTCACGGAACATCTGGTCCAGAGAAATAAATTCTAAGCTTGGCAATAACTCAATGAACTGACTAAAAGAATCTAGCTTTATTGCATGGCATCGCACCAGGGTGAGATCAACCAGTCGGGTCCACCTTGAATGATCTGCAGAAGAGAAAAGATGCATTTCCTGAAGGATTCCTATCTCACTTATTTTTCATTATACCCTTTTCAGATTTGAGAGTAGGCATCTTCTGCATCCCCATTCTGACTGTTACCAGCATCATTATGGTTCCAAACCAAGCATCATCTACTGTACTTACTAAGAAATAGGACAAGCAGTACTATGAGCAGAAAAATTCTGTTTTAATATCACAGCAACTCATATAATATCTCTAAAATTCCAAAGGTGTGCAATACCTGTGATCCAATTACTTGGGTTATGTAGATGCGGGCAGTTGTAAATGACCAGATACTTGATGCAAGAAAAAACTTCATTTACAGCTTTCATACCAATGTCTGTAATAATTCCCGGATTTTCAACCACATCAGCCAAGCCGTACTTCACCAAGTCTCCATTTGTCATTTTACCTATGAAAAAGATAGTAGCAAACACAGCAGTAAATTTCAGAAACTTGCCTTTTATAGCATGATTTTCTAACTCCCTATTTTAGTCYAATTTGGCAAAATGGATCAGATTATTACTGCAGTTCAATAAAGCTGAGACTTTCCCAATTTCAGTAAGATTCAGAAAATGACAAAAAACGTATTTGGCTGTATGAGATCAGCAGCCTCAAGCTGGGTATGTTAATATTCTTTTTAATCACTCTTAGAAAATGATTGAAAACACATCAACTTATTTAATCCTTATATTTGTCAAGTAATTTATGTATATAAAAAATGTCATACACTGTAGTAAAAACTCATCAACATATCCTAGATGAAGAGTTTCAAACTGTGGAAATTCCAGTTCAGCCATCTTCAAAGCAGAAAAAACACCGTCTTTGGTCAAGGAAGGCTGGATCCGCACTTCATGCAACCTAAATGCAATTAAGAATTGTTCCTATTAAAAGGCATGCCAAAACACAATTGCCATAGAAACCACTCAAGAAGATGCCCTCTCGTAATAAAATGAAAATATTCTTCCAACAATGGCAGGATTGAGAGGATATTTGTTGTATCTTTATGGCAGTATTTGGCAGTTACATAGCTATATAGTTGTGAGACTAACAGCACCACACTTTTCAGATATAGGTCTAAGAAGGCGGCTTATGACACAAAGTGATTCAGAAACAGACATAACTCCAGTTATTTTAACCACAGAATATTCCTGTTATGTAAAGTTTAAATGTTTATTCCTTAAATTTTTGAAGGTTGTTCTGCTTCTTCATGTTCTTGGACTTAATTAATAAGATACTTATTTTGAAAAAGGAGAACGGGGAAAAGATCTAAAGGCCCATACCTTCGTGCAGCAGTTATGATGAGGTAGCCAAGATCCACTTCAAGTGCATTCTTGCAAGCTCCCAGAACTATAGTGTGCAAATTCCTAAAACCACCTGACAAATAAAAAAACCCATTCTTTCACTTCAGTCACAGATCACAGCTTTAAGACTTACACATTTCCACCAGTGTTGTCTTGACAAGTGAATTAACAAAACACACCTTTTTTAGCAAATCAACAAAACACATATTTGCACCCAATTCCCCTCCAATTTTGCTAGTTCTACTCACTAACAAATGCAACTGGAAGGTTAGCTTATCAGTCAAGAGTTAATTGTAGTTAAAAGATCAAAACAATGCTCAATACAGAGCTATATTTAGCACCATAACCATAGTTTCAAACTTGATACCTTTAAAATAATAATCAAGAAAGGATATGCTACAGACAGAAAAGCTAAGCTTCACATGCCTCCAGTATTTGCTAATATTTTTGTTTGTTTGTTTAAGTATGAGGGATAAGAAGTTTCGTACCTGATCTCCAGCTATCTTCTACCACATGCTGGATAAGTCCTCCGAGAAATGGAACACGAACCAGTTCTAAATGCTCCAAATTTCGAGCAGAAGCCAGGCCCGTCACTAGGGGAACATACTTCAAAGAATTTGTGGGTCCTACGTAGAACAAACCAATATAGACAAAGAAGGTTGTTCACTTAACAACATTGAACGTATCACATTAAAGAATTTAAAAATGTCCACATATATCCATCTAGATCAGGAAGTCAACAGAACTACATAGCACCAAATAATGTACAGGAGAGGGATACATTTCTATCCAACACCATGAATAAAACAGTAACTGTTTTCAGAATCTTGTATTCTAAGATTTCCATTTACAGTTAGTGCCTATGCAGCTTTAACAGAATTAGTAGATTTCCTACATGTTAAAACATCCCCTCCATATATGAATCCCTCTTACCGGCACAGTTCCTCATGACAAAAGTGCGTAAGCTGATACAAAGGAAATCTTTAAAAGGCTGTGGTTTCGTGAGTCTCACCCACTTCAAGTAAAGGTGCCTCAACATTGGGATACAAGGAATCTCAGGGACATTCACCCCTAATAATACATAAACAAAACAAACATTTTAAACAAGCTTTAAACTATAAACTCCAGGATAAATTTCTTCGTATTAACATTCTGGCTTTAAAAAGGAAGTCTTTTCTTTGCTAGTGGCATGTGAGAAAAGCTGTAAACATTTTAAACAAAAGTTCTTCACCTCAGTTTGTCAACCCAGTTTTTTAGAATTTGCCCTTTGGACCTGCTATCATATATACAGCAACCAATATTTCAGAAATGCCACATGCCAAATTCCCTCTCTTAAAATGAATTACAGTCTTGCAGAGTTTTAAAGCCTTTTAAAGCCTTCACCRGTGTTGAAGCCAACTACTTCACCATTACCACACTTACCTACTAAGTGCAAAGTCTGAATTTTAGCTCCTATAGGAATTTTCAGCTTGTTCTCAGGAGGAATTGGAAAAGCACCATTACGATTACGAAACTTCCCTAAAATGTGAACTTGTGGCATGTATGTCCAAATAGCTTCCACCAGCTCTAAATGAGAGGTCTCAACACCCTGGATAAAAGGAAGCAAAGCAAATGCTCTAACACCAGTTCAAGCAACAATATCCTCTTAACTTCTCAGTAACACGCTATACATAATGCAATATGTTATTTCACTTTAAATTTGCAGCAAGACTTGTCTTTTTAAAAGCAGAGGCATTAGAGTTTTAATTCATTTCTGGACTTAAGAGCATCTGTGATTCCCACTGGTGCAACTAAAAATAGTACTTATTTGAAAATATGGTCAGAATTAACTGTTACTCTGTACAGCCAGATCTGAATACAAAGCCCAGGTCTGAACACAAAGCCCTGTAAACAATGAGTCCCTGCCACATTTCTTCTGTTCTGTTAACATGCAACATCTCAGCTGCTGAAAGAGGTTCTCTCTCGAGTCTTAACCACTCACCAGCAGATTTGGACAAGCCTGCAAAGCCTCTAAAACTCCAGGAATGCTGAAAGCTTCATGGCCACGGACTCTGCGTCTTTCAAGATACCTGGGATGAAGACCATAAAGTTGTTCAATGTCTGGCATCTTCCTCAGCAGCGTTAGGAAACTGGAATCAGTGAAACCTAAGATGACAACAACAGATTTGGTATTTGTGTGACAGCAGACACCTAGCTGTAAAGGGAAAGCCAAATACATTGTTCTCTTTATACGGTAGTATAAATCTACAATGTCGAAAGATGTACTCAGTGAAGCAATAGCTTGTCTTCTACTTCCAGATTCTAGAAATCATGACCTACATACTCTTCTGTCTTGAATTTTGCAGGCTGCTATAGGTATCCTTCAGTAGAGTTGCAAGGCTACAGGGTTAACTATACTTTCTCCCTTCTCAGATGAAGCACGTCTGCAGACTGTCAGGCTCTGTGTCTCTCTCTTTCCTGGAATTCCATTTATCAACTACATGGCTCAAAAATGCCCAGCTGGATCAGTTATATCCAGTTCATCACTATTCACCACAGCTCACAATTCTCAAAGAAATAAGACAGTTTCTTAAAGCAAAGGATTATTTTTTTCTAACATAAGACAACACACAAAAAGGATTTTAAACTAGTAAGTTACCTGTATTTACATCTATCTTAGGTTAGGCCTATGTACCATCTACCTGATATCAGCCCTAATCAATCTAATTTTGCAGATCCTCTAACTTTTCGAATTCACTCATTTTAGCTCTCTCCCCCAACAAATCCCAGCAGTAATTTAAATCCAACAGAAATCCTAATACTCACAGGGTTGACCTAGGTTGCCAAATTTATCTATTGATCTGAAGATGGCTTGAGGTGTGACATCAAAACTTATTTATTCTTACATTGTTAAGTGTTGGCAGATGAGTTGCTCTTTCATTCCATTGTATTTTTTCCTGCCTGCATGCAAACAGCCTCTTCTTGGATTAACCCTTGGATTAACTCCCTTACAATAATCAGACAAACACAGATTGTATTTACAGATTGCTACAGAGAATCCCCATTTCTGCTACAGTAATATCCAAAATATACATACACACACAYACACAGATAAATTTTCCAAACCATGTACTCAAGGAAGCCACCCAAATCTCACAAAAGTCAAAAGGAATTAAACATCTAACTCCTTTTACTGCTTTTGAAAATTTACCCTGCATATGTCATTATAAATACCAGGATAGCAGAGTTTTGCTCAATACCGCTTTAATAAAGCCATATCTTGAGTGAGTGCATTACTCACCAGTGGGCATGTATTCCCACCAACGGCCTGCACATAGATCCACAACCTTCACTACTCGCAGATAAAGAGTGACTGCCTCCTTCAGCTTCCTGGACAGGCATTCCATGCACATGATATCCTGCAAGGGAAGGTACCTTTGGGAGAGGAAAAAACACCCCTCTGATTTATCAAAGGTGGATCCTTTTTGACTTTTTCCAAACTAAAGAACATCTCAAGCATGACCACACACATTAATGTATTTCTAACACCTAACAACATTAATTCAAACACAATTTTCAGACCAAACTCTAATAAAGTGTGAAATTTTGCTAAGCAGAATGACTCACCAATTTTTGACACTGAATATAGGATATTTAAGATACAAACAGAATATTAAAATGGAGGGATGCTTCAGTTCTCTAATAAATACTGTTGACCAAACCATTTGCCACAAGAGTTTCTACGTGGTTTAATTAAAGGTATTTTCATTTTCTTATACATACTAGCATGCTCAATTTGCAAACATTTTGGAGAGCTACTGTTTTTAAAGAACTTGTCAGTAAGACATTATGTTTTTAATATAATAGGCATGAGTGAACATCTTGGAGAAGGACTGTGCTGTAGGGAAGATTATACACTCATCCAAGTTCCCTTCCACACACTATGAAGCAGATGCAAAAATTTCAAAACATGCACCTCAACTATGTAATACCTGAGACACATTTCTGCACTGAAATCAATATTTAAACACTTGTTACCACACACTGGTGAACAGAATTAAATCACTTATTTATTTCTTCTTCCTTCTACCATTCATGACAAATTAATTTTCAAAGTATCCAAATGAGTTCTGGGACTGAAAAAACATTTCTCACCCCTTTTTATCCAATTTTTATCCACCAGTTCACTCATGGTACATCTACACTTTCTGAATACTATGTGACACAAGCATCAATGCAGGTAAGATTGGGGGGAAAAAAAAGAAAATAGTATAATAATAAACAATAAATTGACTTCTGACAAGCTGCTCACCTAAAGATGTGGCAAAGCACTTCATGAGAGAGTTGGTTCATGTAATCTTTTGGCTCATCAGCTTTGGTAGACTCAGAGCCTTCCCTGTTCACTGAGCATGGTTTCACATTTTTCCGCCGGGGACCCATATTTGCAATGATTTCTGATTAAAGGAAATGTTCATAATGTTATGTAAATTCAGTGCAACTGAAAGAGCAAAGGGACAGAGAGTAGAAGAGGACACATCAGTTAAGCTGTGTTTACCCAAAAAAACAGCGGAATCTGCCAATAAAGACCAGCTCCAGTACCGCTGAATTAACAAAGAAATAGAAATTCTTCCAACAAGTTATAGTTTGCCTCATGAGGTCTCAGACAGAACCTGACAATTACTAGATAAACTAGAAAGTCCCTTTGAGCTAAGGGAAACTGACAAAGAGGAAAATCACCACAGATTTAGTAAGAGATCAATTCTTTTCCATGAATAAAATGTCTTCAGAGATTGTCACTAATTGATYAAGACAAATCACAGGAAAGCTATGCGGAGACTACAGAGGTTACCAAGCAAATACCAACTACACATGTTCCAGTGAAACAGAAAGCCCAAGCCTCTGTCTAGCAGAAAAATAAATAATTTTCCTTTTAGAAAAAACAGGCTTCTACTGATCATTCCAAAAAATGCCCTATTAAAGGTCCTCAAACTAGCTCTTCTTAGAGGTTAGAATACCAAATAAAATATTCAGGTTGCTTAATTAAGCCCCAGAAAAACTGAAAGACCTTGCCTCAGCAGTAATGTGCAGGACATCCTCTCCTCTTTCACTTTACTGAATTAATGTGTTCATGTCTATATTGTTCCTGCAGCACACACACAGGCACAGGAAGACTGAAATAACAATAATATATGTTTCATTTAAAAACATACAAATTGATTACAAGAAGTAACAGATAATGAACTAAAATAAATATGAACTTAATGTTAACATTAGAATAACTGAGTTAACACCTCATGCAGATGAACGGCATGAGAAATGTCTTCACTACTGCTATTTAGCTGAGGAATGCTTTCTGGTAAGTAGGGTAAAGCATCATTAACTCAGTAAACCTGTTGAACAGGTTGAATACCAAAATTCAGTGGATGAAGAGAAACAACTGTAAAAAAAGACAGATTTTGGAAAACTTATCAGAGATGCGTCTGTTACGGCACTCACTGTGATGTAAACATACCACAGTGTTTGCTTCACATTGTGTGGAAGCAGCAACTAAGTAGAAAAACAAAGTAACTCATGGAAATGAAAAAGAAAAATTTTGCCTTCTCCAACACAAATGATTTATATGCCGGCACTAAATTTGAAATATTGATAGCTTCACTGCGATCTAATTATTGAAAAATATGTGCTTTCACACATTTTCATATGCATTTTAAATTAACAACTGTATGTTGCCATAATTAATTTAAATAAAATAACTAAATTAGCACCCTCTGCCCGTGAGTAGCACGAAATGTCTCTCTACTCCTTTGGATTGGCTGGGACTTCTCCAGCCAAAGCTAAAGACACTGAGTTTGTTGCCTGCACATGTACTACTCTTCTTTTTGGTGCACACTGGAAGGGTTTAGTAAGTCTGTAATACTGCACTGTAATGTTGTTCAACTTCATGAAGCCCAAAATTGACTTCAAATCACTTATAAGATTGGATTCCGATGAAAACAAGTATTACACAGATTCCCAGTGAAGGTCACCTGATGACTCAATTTGAACCGAGAGCAGGATACAACATAAAAAATTTTAGATTGATGCAGACACATGATGGAGTACAATACAGCAGTATTTAAAGGACAGCATTAAAAGGACTGTGATAGAAGGTAAGAGAAAGAAAGATATTAACAAACAGACCAGCATATCAGGAAAAAGTCTGAAAGAATCCTGTAAAATTTAAATGCAATGAGCACAACCTGCCCTCTGAGTTTGGGCTATAGTTTAGTTTCGCTCCTGCCATTAAGTAAAAGGGAAAAAGAATGACCTAGTCTCTTATGAGGCAGCAGTTTCTGCAAAATATGTTCTCCTCTTGATACTATTTTGAGCTACTGTGTGCAGCTTTAACATCCCATCCTACATTAGGAAGCTGACCCCATTTGCAAAAAAAAAAAAAAAAMCAAACAAAAAAACCCCAAACCTCTTCAGATATTTAATAAAGCTGATAAAACAGAGTTTTGCTCTCCCCAACTCAATTAACTCACGACAGTCTTTGTACGAAACAGCAGCTTGATGTGTCATCTTCTCGATTAGTAACTACTACACTGAACTTAAAAAGCTTAAAAAGCCACGGGAAGACCCGCAACACCCCACAGAAACGACCGCTTTAGAGAAAAATGCGGAGAGAACTGCTAGGAACGGTCTGGCAGGCGCTAATTTTAGAGGAGTGTTTCCTTATGGGGAGAGGGAAGAAAAAAGAACAAGTTTATTTTTGCTTGGATAAGCGATATAGAAGCAGGTTTCCCCACAGCCCTCTTCCCTGCAGCCAGCCCAAACGCCGCCGTTCCCTCAGCGGGCGGGTGGTGGGGGGGCGGCGTCTCACGGCCTCCCCCTCTCCCCCGCAGCAGCAGGAAGGGGAGCAGTTTTCCTGAGGGCCTGTCACACCGGGGAACGGCCCTCACCGGCCACAGGCCGGGCCGCCCCGAGGCCCCGGTGCCGGGCAACGACAGCCCCGGCCGGCGAAGCGGGGCAGCGGCACCGCTCCACCGCACCAGGCCCACCCGCCGCGAGAGGACGGGAGGCGGCAGCCTCCGGCTCACCAAGCCCCGCCRTACCCTCGCCGGCTCAGCCCCCCGCCGCCGGCCCGTGGCTCCTTACCTGCCCCTCAGCGCCTCCCTGTTATTGTGGCCGCGGGGGGAGGGTTAACCCCGGCAGCCGCTTCCTGCGCGGCCCCTTCCGCCAGCGCCGCCGCGCATCCGGTCCTCCTTCCGGCGCCGCCGGGGGCGGGAGCCGGCATGTCCCGCCCCGCCGCCATCTTGGGGGCAGCGAGGGGAGGGGCTTTACTGCCGACATCTTGAGTGCGGCGTCGCGTCCGCCATCTTCAATGCGTCGCCCAGGGGGCCGCCATAGCGGTGGTGGCCATAGTGCAGTCATGGCGGGTCCCTCGCAGCCCACGGAGGGGGCTGCCAGCGCGGCCTGCCGGGACCTGACAGCTCCGGCCGCCCTGGTCTTACCCCGCCCGGCGGCCTGAGCCTGAGGCAGCTGACAGGATGTGTGTGCGCAGGGCCGGTGACAGGGTAGAGATCCCCAGGTCAGACCCCTGAGAGCATTAAATGCCAGCTGAGATACAGGGACATAAATTGGGTACGTTGAAAGAGAAGGAACTGAGGAAGCCTTGAAAGATTGGTGAGGACTTCTAGCACAACAACAGCAACTGGACGTGTGTGGCAGCATACCCCTGAGGTGTTGTGGATTAAAACAGCTCACAGGCCACAGTGAGACTCTGAGGCCCCTTTGYACACATACGGAGAGGAATGTAATTTGTAAGGATTATACCCCCAACCCACAGTTCTCTATGAACTGAGTGGTCATAGTGATACATTGTCTGCAGAGGCTTTAGCCCAGCCCTGAGTCCTGCTAGTTGCCTTTGCCAAAGTGTATTTGCAACATGTTGTGGGTCTGTATTTAGGCCATCTTTTAATCAATGCATTTGGATTGATCGCAATAGAAATCACAATTTACTAAACATCT
This sequence comes from Oceanodroma leucorhoa, assembly GCA_030449065.1. Taxonomy (NCBI): domain Eukaryota; kingdom Metazoa; phylum Chordata; class Aves; order Procellariiformes; genus Oceanodroma; species Oceanodroma leucorhoa. The sequence goes on along the minus strand of JASVER010000124.1, from coordinate 2,394,155 downwards.
TGAAGGCACATTCCATGCAAACCCCAAGGAATTGAGTAACAAAGCTCATTTATTACTGAGCAGACTATTTGTGGTTTATTTTTTGTGAAGGCCAACATGCAAATAGTCAGTTACTGGTTTAATGATCATCCCAGAATAATCCACAATGCTCTATGGTGAAATATGAAGGAACAAAATAAACTYTTGGTTTGACTTTGTAAAACGAGCAGAGGGAGTCACAGAGAAGCTATTAGGAAAACCCACATGTACAGGGTGCATTGACACCATCTCTTTTGAAGGATCATAGAGCAAATGCATGCAGTAGCRTTCACATTTAGTCTGATGTTACTCTTATTTACTCCAACTGTAAAATGGCCTCAAAAMACATTCCTGTTTAGCTTTTCCTCTTGCATATTAGAAGCAGTTCTCATGACTACAAAATCAAATAACTGCTCTGTCCCAAGTCATGTTTTTCTTCATCCCTCAGCTAACTTCTCACATCATCAGTGCTACCTACAGCAAAGACAGCAGGAACAGCTATTGGCCAATACCTCATACAATCTACCCACAGCCTGGCACATCACATTCCTGTAAGAGTCTTTCAGTACAGAAAGAAAAGCAGGAGAAGGCAGCATACAGCAGGAAAAGACTGACCCAGTGACAGGAACACATGCAGGATAGACGGAATTTAAGCTGGACTGCTGAATGAGAGCAACTGGTGCCTCTGATGCTATTGCTGAGCATAGAACAGTTGGTAACAGCTGTGCAAAACAGGGACAGCCCCTCTTCTTGGCAATCAATGTGGATTTTAGATATGTCAACAGCAGCTTCCAAAAAATTTAGATGCAAAAATACAGGGAAAGTAGGCAAGTGAGGCCTCCTCTGAAAAGAAAACAAGAAAAGGGAAACAGTAGTTTATTCAATAGCAGGATTCAAGTCTAGCAATGCCTCACCCAAAGGCGGGGGGCACGCATTTAGTGCAGTAAGATACGATTGCAAAAAAGACACAAGAGAGTCTAAATTGAATTAAGGAATTTGGGCAGGGCAGTTTGGTTTAACTGTCATTTAAACTTATGCATAAACAGTCAGAGTACATGAATGGTTAGGTGGTTACAAGATAGACAGGAGAAACCAAAAACACCCTCTTTTTTTTCCTGAACAGAAACACAGTAACTTATCACATAGATCAGTTATACGTGGATCTTTGAAGGTATTTTGATGGTTCCATTTCTTTCTCTCTCCACTGCTACATATGAGRAAGTTTAGAGTTTGAGGCACACGAGGATATCTAAACTAAAACCCGAAGCAAAACAATTGGATACTAGAGATGCTGAGCCATTAATAAAAATATTGTTCCGGTCTTGATCAAATTTGAAATGAAATAGCACACTGCATTACATATAGCACACTACAGAAAAGTTTACAAAGTTAAGAGGCTGTTGTTTCTTGAACTAATATTAGAGCATTGGCTTTGCTTCCTTTTATCCGGGACGTTGAGACATCTCATTTAGAGTTGGTGGAAGCTATTTGGACATACATACTACAAGTTTATATTTTAGGGAGGTTTCATAATCTTATTTCTGTAACACAAGTATTATTGAATCAAAAATAAAAGACCTGAGAGAATTAATGCATTCCTTCATGCTTTAAAGAAAAAAGTCTACAACTCACAGACTCACAATACTTACCAGTCTCCSAAAGAGATGTTTCTAAACTTTAATCTTCTGAGACAATGAATTTTCTCCATCCCAACTGATGACAAAATTAGGCACTAACTACATATGAAATAGCTAGCAAAAACTCATCAATGTTTCAAAACTTAAAGCTTCTAAGGGAACAACTTATTAAATACCCATCTAGCTCCAAACAGAAACTTCAAGCTGAGAAAATATTCTAAACCCAACACATTTACTATATCTATAACTCCTCATTAACAATTTATGTATCACTTTTCTTGTATCTGCTTCTACCCTATCAACATAATTCTTAGACAATGTCTCAGCATACCCTAAACCCCAACGTATCACTATTTTCTTCCAAGAAGAGGCTTTCTCTCCATATTTATCAGAAATCGGTACCTAATGTGTCTCATCTGCATCACTCAGTCAGCAGTGAGTATTTTGYTCCTCTCTCCACAGCTGATACCTGACAAAAGTGAATCAAAGGGATTCTGACATACAGGGTTCCTCTTACATGTTAGCAGTGTTTTCACCAAGGTTTAAATATCTAGCCTCACATTTTTGTGTCTTCTGCACATAGAAATATTCTCTTAAGGTTAAACTTTGAAAGAATGACTTCTTTTTTCTGATATGCGCATGCCCCTCTTCACCCTGAAAAAGCTCARGAACATTTTATAAAAACTTTGGGATTAGCATAGCACTGATATTGTAAAAATATTTACTTCTTATTGCTAATACTTGCTGTTGTTTGCCTGTTTCATTGAAATGCCACCATACTGTCTGTATCCATACTTGGACGTTACAACTCATATCTGCACTGGCCATGTGTTTGGCCATGACACGTAATTTAAATATAGAGGATTCTGGGACTATATGTCTTTTCCCTTTAGGGAAGGTGGTCTCAGCTTGGACAATTACATACCTGTTTGCAATAGTATAAAGTTATCAGATCCTTAGTGCTCTTGGCAGTCATGGAGGTTTACGAAGTAATGAAATCAGTTCTCACTAATTCTTTAATTATGGAAGGATTTATGGAAAAAATGATGCATGCATTTGTAAAACAGATTTGGTGCTGTGAACTTGAAGTAAATTCGTTCACAGGAGGAAATACCTCTCTAGTGGCACTTGGACCCTTCTGAATTATATTTACGGTTTCATAAATGGGAAGTCCATCTGCTGCCAAGGTGTTTTGATTGCACTGAGTGGAACTGTCTCATCTTCCCTGACTTTAAGCCACCCAGGGCTGTCTATTGTTCACCTGGCCGATGAAAGCTGTTGTGATTTCCTCCAGCAAGAAAGAGACAGTTCAGCTGCCCAGTGAGCACATTCAGAATAGCCATGTAACATGCTTTGGTTGCTTGAAAACATGGAGGCATTGCTTAGGAGTTCATATAAACTACTGGCTGTTTAATTTCACACAAGTGACAAGGGGTATCAGTTTGTGTCAGTTTGCGGGAGGATTACAGGGAGCCCTTTGTGGCAGAATGTGCTGGTGGCATTGAGAGGTGCGGTCTGCTGACAGTCACCAAATGCACCTCTCCTCTCCTTTAAGAGAGTTAAAAAACAGGCCTAAGAGGCTGTGCTGCAAGTCAGAATTCAAAAATAAAAACAGCTTCCAGAAATGCAATAAATTCTTAATAAGGTATATAACAAAATRTCAAATAGTATAGCATCTCAGTGTCTGCACTCTTCCCTCAGGCAGGCATGGGGTGAAAGGCAATAGGTACAGGGGTGATATTCTGTGATTTCACAGATTTACAAAGGGARCAAAGGAAACTGTGTCCTCCCTTGAGCTTCTGATTTTTTTTCCTGCTCAGACAGGAAAGCTACAATAAACATTGGACTCAGAAGGGAATTATAGTTAAATGTATATTTGGAGTTGGGAGGTGGAAAGAAATTCGCAGCCTTCTGCTTCAGGTTAGGTAGGGTTAGRATTGGGGTAGGGAACTGAGGGCCTTCAGAGCTGGAATTAAAGTGGGGTCCTGCTCATTGTGGGAGACGGGTGAAGGCTGGGGCCATGACGAGCTATAGTGCAACGCTTGTTGGGAACGGGGAGGGAACTCCCTTGTCCCTGTTCGGAATGGTGCGAGTTCTTCCCTATCAAAGTCCTCAAGCCCTCCTGTAAAGTCACACTGAAGTGTAGTCTATGGAAGTAACAGCAGCTTCAGTCCTCGTAATGATGGGCTTGTCCACTGCAGGAGTGGAAATCAGCCATGAGAGTGGGTACAGCAGCAGAAATAAACCTGTCCTTCTTTCGTTATGCTCTGTGTCACGTGAAATCACCTTCCTTCCAGCTGTGCTCAGAAAGGGTAGAGGTGTGCTGGTGGGAGGCCGGCAGCCGCAGATGTGCTGTGCTTCTCCCAGGAGGTGGCACCTCAGTGGCATGGATGGGAAGGCAGCCTTCSCCATGCCCACATTCCTCTACCTTCAGGTGCTGCTTCTGGGAGGAAGGAACATGGYCATAGCTTGGCCAAATTAGCATAAGGTTTATGTGACATACTTCTCTGTTAAGGGGGGCTGCTGTTCTTTGAGGAATCATTAACCTCTGGGAATGAGATACCAGCACTGTCATGCTGATGCATTCTGATTTCCTGCTATATCTGAGAATATCTAGGCCTAACAGGGGGAAAGCTTCATAATCAGTGATCCCTGTAACCATCTTGTGCTGGAATTTTAAAGTCCAACTAAGAAGGGAAAGAAAATTTTTTAGATCTTTTCAGTTTTTCAGATTTTAAAAGTGTATCTCTATGTGTTCACTTGTGTCTCAATGGTTTAACACACCTCATGTCCCACAGAATTGGAAAAATATCCCTTTATGGACAGTTGATAAGTTAATTCATGTAACTCACGGTGTATGTAACTTGCATACAAAGCTTTGCATTACTAGGAATTGTCCAAACTGTCAAAGAATTTATATTCKGTAATATAAAAGTTGAAAATCTTGTTACATGCTTATGAGTTGTCCAAGGACAGATAGATGCACAGTTTGGATTATCATTTGAATTTGATCATGCCTCCTTCTGAGTGGAAGATTTTTACTGTCTCAGTTTCCAAATTCCTCAAGGAACTGAATCCCAGAACCCAGCTGTTATCAGACTTCAGTTGTTTTGATTATGGTCTATTTACCTTCTGCAAAACAGAGAGGAAACTTTGCTTCTTTAATGATTTTTGCAAGGAAATATGTAATATTTGAGGAAAGGGAAAAAAAACAGCCAAAAATCTATATATGGAATTTGTTCAGGCATTAGTCCAAAAAACCGAAAGTCATCAGATACATTAGCACAAGTAAGGATGGTAAGTTTGAATAACATTCTCTGAAGAATATCAGAATTCATTTCATTTCAGTTCACTTTAGTATTAGTCTATTTTGTTTTACATTGATGGCTGCCTCAGTTGAATTGAAGAAAAAAAAGTGAGACAATGATTAGAGTTGTCATAGTGATAGGTGAAGTATGAAAGCCTAAACAGAACAGACGAAAACTAGAGATAATGAGCTCCATGCCACAGAGAATGGTTGGAATAGCCTTTTTGGGAAGGATTCCTAGGCAAGTATGCCTTTCTCACATTTCTTGATGATCATCATGACTTTTTGTTTTGTTTTGTTTTTCATGACAGATACATATTTTTCTCCATGTGGCTTGTTAAACTCAGAAGATGACCCTCTCTCTTGTAAGTGAATATGTATAATCCTATAACCATTTTTTCCTTAAAAAAAAAATCTGTCTTTCCTCAGTCACCAGTTTCTTTTCCTGCTCCTTGATTAATACACTATATGTGTGTTGATTGTTCCTCATTACTGAAATACATAGCTTTGGTACTCTGATGTTCTGCACTGTAATTTTTAAAGCTTTGTGAAGAGAGGGCAACATATCTGTTTAAACAGAGCATGTGGGAGTCTGCATGTTTTATGCAAAAGTAATGGGATAGCATTCCCRTCTCGTTTACTGTTAAAGGTGTCAAATCTGGTAGGAAAAATTATCTTTTCCATCTTTTTCTAAGCTTACATTGCTAATGTGATCAGAGTTAATTTAGCACCATATCCTGGTTGTTTATTCATTCCCTTAGCTGAAGACTTGCTTTTAATCCTCTCCCATCTATTTTTTCATATTGGAGCCAGCTGAAGAACGTTCCGAAGCAAGAGATTGCCATGAAAATGCAAATTCAATAAAAACTTAAACTTTTAAGATGTCTCCTTCTTGACACATGGCTGAAATAGAGTGCTAAATGTTGAAAACTTCACTGGTATTTTGGTGATGACATTTTTTTTACCAATTCTCTTTGCAGCCACAAGTTACAGTGTCTTGTGGAGTAAGATCTTACAATCTTAAGATCGAATAGTTGAAAATGTCTTCTGCTTACATTCTCTAAGTTGTGACACTGAGGGCCTGTTTTTTTCCAAATACTTAGTATTATTAGAAGATTCAGGAACACCAAATAACTGTAGTAACTGAAAACAGTCAACAAGCATGAGATAACCTTTGAGCTATTTAGTGTAAACAGCCTGAGCAATATCACACTGGTTTTAGAGCAGGGTTAGAATGCAGCTCTCCAGGCTGACCAGACACTGATACACCATAATGAAGGCAGTTGAATGTGAAATATTCTATTATACTTCACCAGTCAGTCACCTGGTATTATTAGAGACATGGGATTCTGGTCTGATATAAAGAATGATTTATGCAATAGCAACTGTAGAGCACAGCTGGCAATTTTTCATGTTGCCCTTGATGTCTTTAAGAAGGTAATTGCTAGTGTAGGAGTCAGGAGACCTGGATGTTGGTTCTGGCTCACCCATACATCTCTGATATATAAGAGGCTTTGAATGAAGTGACTACGTTCCCCCTCAACAGTTTGCATTCCAGGTCAATCTCTGAGGTCTCAGGGGCAGGGTCCATCTCTTATATTGAGCAGATAAAGGACCTAGCACCAGTGCTCTTCATCTGCTGCACTTACATGCTAGAACAATGACAGTAACAACAATATCAGAAAATACGGTGTGGGCTTTATGGACAAGTGAAGTAGCTTTATTATAGCACTGGCATTTTCTTTTTTGGGAATCCAACCCATCTGATTTTCAGGCCTGTATTTCATTACCTCTTGTCATAGAAGTGAAAAAGAAAATGTCGTAAGACCTTACTGTGAAAGCCCTTCCTTCTCCTCCACATATAAGTAGATASATCAACGGTATGAGAGTACCTTTTCAGTGCAGAGTTTTGAAAACTCCAATCCTCAATGAGTGCGAGGAGATCTGTTCTATTTTTCCATTCAATGCCAATATCTGGCTACTTCTATTTTCTTTTCTAGCAAACAGTATCTGAGCATGTTTCATCAGAGCACTCAAGTTGTGTACATTTTTCCTTCCCCATATTTCTATGTCATTGCTCCATCACACAAACTTGACTGTCCAGATTGTCCGGCTGCTTCAGCATTTTCTTCAGATGTCATTTACAGCAATTTGCAAATCATGTTCTTTGCTCTGGTATGTGGCAAAAGCTGGTATGCTTCTCAGCGTTATCTGCAGCTATGGGCCAGCACATGATGCTAGCAGGAGCTGATAAAAAGCACAAACACTCTATGTTGGAAAGTATTGCTCTCCAGCTGCTCTCGTCTAGTGTTTCATGTCACAAATTATCAGAAACAAATTAGAGTCCCAGGGGTCTGTGGTAGATGCAGGAGTCTGTGGTGGACTGTTTTAGACCTCTAACTTACAGGGCTCTGAATCACCTTTGTGGACGTGCATTGGCTGCATAGGAAACTTGGTAACTTAGGTTTGGACCACCAACACAGTCAGTTAAGTATCTCAATATACTAAAGTAGATGGTGTGAATATCCCCTTAGGCTATAACAAGCCAAGCTAGAAGGCAGAAAATACCCCCAAATTGTCTRCTGGATTTTCTGACATTGTGATGAAACTTCAGAGTTTGGCTTTGTTTTCTCAGTTTGATCTTCATTTTGTCATTTTGATCTTTGTCAGTCAAAACACATTCAGGGCAAGTTGACCTGTTGTGAGAATCTGTTTAGGTTGACCGTCCAGAGCCACAAGCCTTTGAGTATGAGAAACTTTTACAATRTTACCTTGCTCATTTGCATTCCTACTGCCTAATTGCTGGGACCTGGTTTCTAGATAAACAGAATTCATGATAGTGGTGGCTTTAGTCTGTGTTCTAGGATAGACAGAAGAATTTTCTGCCAATGTCCTCCATTAATTCCTCTCATTCAATACTAAGAGAATTAGGTTCCTTACCTTTCTTAGCTTATGTCTTTTAACAGGAAACAACTCTAGCTAGATATGCAGTAACATTTCATACTGGCAGATTTTTTTGCTGCCACTGATTTATCTTTAGTTTCAGTACCAGCCTACATTCTCATGCTTTATACATGTCCTAATCCAAAMGATAATAGAGCCATCTGACTAGCCTCTTTCACCAGTCCATGCACACAGCCCTTAAGTCTTGCTGGTCTTGTGCCAGAGGTCATGAGCACTAGTGGCTCTAACCAACACTTTGTTACTACCTTAGCACAGATTTACAATTTATGTCTTTACCAGCAACATATCTAATTAATGCTGGAGGTACTAGTGTGAGGGGTCTAGCTAAAGAAGAAAGAAAGAAAAAATGCATTGGAAGTACCTGAATAGCCTGGTGATCCAATGGAGGATTTTTATTGCATTGCTTTTCTAGTCAGATGTCTTATCTGCAACTTGAAGACATGGCAACTTCACTAGACTCTCAAAGATTTTTAGAAAATATTTCAATGGTATGTAATCTCCCTCTTTGGCCAGAGAAAAATGAAAAAAACCTCTAATGTCAGTTTACATCAGTATTTTCATAATATATGCCATTCTAGTGTTCTCCATCATTTATTCACAGAAGTTCACGCTGTGTTGAAAGAGAGTGAGTAGATAACCATATAAACCCCTAAAAAAGTCCACGTTACTTTGTTTGTGTTAGAATTACAAGGATTTCCAGCCTCTTTATTTCATAGAGAAGATAAAAACATGCCATCTGCACCTAACCCTTTATTAGTGTTTCAGTCAGCCTGCAGGATTTTTGAGTAYGTGGCTTAGCTGAACACGTGGAGCCTTCTCCACTAAACAATCATGGGAAAAGAAAGAAAGCAGTACGGTCAATGTGTGTTTCACTACAGATTTTTTCAGCTAACAGATGCATCCTTAGGAATCGGCAAACATTATATTGCTCTGGTTTGTGCACTAAAGTGAGCGTGAGGAGACAACAAGGAAAAGGAATGAACAAGTGCTCTCCAGCTTCCTGGTTTAAAATCTTCCCTGAGTTTTTTTCTCCTGAAGGTTTCCTCTCATTTTTCCTAAGATTTGTAGTATTTGTTACATTTCACCTTTAGCTTCCCTTGTTGTGATAATGTATTTTACCTTCCATAAAAAAATAATCCCCTTTGACTTGAATTCCATTGCTTGTCAGCATTTGATACATTCATCTCCAGTATCATCTATCTACCTTCTGTCTTCCCTTTCTCTTTTAGGCRTCAAGGTGGGGGCTAATGGAGAGGAAGAGATGAACAAAATTCAAGAGATCTTATGGGATGTTAAACTCTAGTCTATATGTGTTGATCTCTGTTTGGTAGATTTCTGTATCATGTTAAAACAYTGTCCATTGGTTCTGCTTGATATTCACCCATTTGCCCATGGTGCTGTTGCTGCCACCATCTGAAAATGCTTGAACATGCCAAGTTTCATCATCTGTGATTTGCTGCATCCATTCTTCACTAATGTAGAAGGAAGGTCTGCTTTCCAAAGCAACCATGAATGTAAATTACAGTTGAAAATGTGTCATTCTCATACCTTGCTTCAGCAGTTGGGACAGTCTCATGAAAAAATTCTTTTAAACATATCCAGGAGAACATAGTTCATAGCAATGTAAACTTCCCACAATCAGAAAATATTAATGATGGAGGGACTAAATAAAGAAATATATGTGATAGAAACCTGCTTACTGTCTGCTGAGGCTCTCTTTTTTAACTATGAAATGAACATTTGGTTTCATGGAAATGGCCTTTATTAACTAAACCTTTGTTAACAAAGTGCAAAGATGAAGAATGTAAATGTGGCTTGATCTACCAACTTTTCTGGAATAACATCGGTAAGTTGRCGTTGTAGGGAACTATAGCTTGCTCTTAATGAACTGTGCTTGTTCTGTTCCATGAAGAACATATGGCCCCTGAAGATGAGCCCCTCCACCACTTGTCCCCACCCACACCACACATAAAATCTGATTTTATTAAGAGAAATACACCAAGCAGAAACACAGTCTAGGAGGTACCATGAAGAGAGTGACCACACTCCTCGCTCTAGGAGCTCTATGTTCCTCACATAATTTTGTGATCYGGCATTCAGGGCAGTAGTCTGTCCTTTGACACATGAAGGTGCTGATTAATCCTGACTTCAGTAACAAAGAGAAGGGGGCTGTGGTCTGTGCAGAAACTCTTTATCCATCTTCATTAGTTTCAATGTTTAAGTTTCCAATTTTATCCTGGCTCTTGGCTAARACTGTTATTCTAAACTGATAACCACAATAGAACATCAAAGTGAGTATCTTCTGCTTGTGCATCACCTAGAAAATAACATGCCCATTTTCTCCTTTCTGAAAGATGAAAGTTAAAGCCAAGGTCATAGGTAGCTTCCCATCAGTTTCAGTGGCCTTTGAATGATATGGAATGTTGAGTAGGTTTTTAATGTTCTAAGAGCACCACTGACCCTTAGAAAGGAGTCTGAAGCCACCCACAATGGGGAATAAACCCCACTCCATCCTAAAAACAGTCCCTAGGCTCCTGTTCTGCTACATGTGGTTTCATGGGACACACCAGTGACTGAGAACAGCATATAATAATGTTAAGAAATCCATCTGGCCAAGATTTACATAACATTCAGTAGCTACTGCTATTTTGCCCAGAAATGCAATGTGTTAGGGAACTGTACAGTCAGGAAGAAGAAGTCCCTTGTTAAATACACTCATTATTTAGTATTATTTGACATAGAAATGCAGAGTGTTTACTTTTATGGTGTTTGCTTGGTTGGAAAATAGCACTCCATTTACAAACAATCTAGCATTTCATTAATCCTCAATTTTTCCTTTCATTTTTTGTTGTTTTCAGCTTTATCATTCTTCCAGATGTTCCAGATGTACTGAATGTAATAGACAATTAGTGTGAAAATAGTTCAGCCAGCTCACATTATAATTCAAACTAGAGACTAGTACAAACTAGATGTAACTAGGGTTACATCAGTGTGTACTAGCAAATTAAACAGATCCTCTCTCATTCAGAGGCCAGCTAGTTGAGTCTAGTCACATCTCTGCTGTGAAATTATTTTAGCTTCCAAAACAGGGTGCCTTCATCCAGTTTCCTATTTGGGAACGGTCCYTAGCCTCCCAAGATGTGCCTGAGAACTGTTGGGAAGAATTTTGATCCAAGACGGGATCATGCCAGGGCCATGCTAACAAGTTCAAAGCAAAGATGATGGAGTTCCAGTGCTCGCAGCTGTGTCCTGGCATTGTTTAATTCCCTGGTAAAGAAGTAGCCCATGAAAGACTCTCTTGTTGGTTGTTAATCAGCATCACATAAAGTCCAACAGCCTCTTCTCCTCTACAGGGAATGAGGGTGATGTTCTCARCTCTGCCAGGAGAAAGAGCACATACTAACACCGTGGACCAACAAATCCTCTTGGTCCTTCTGTTACAGAATGCAGCTTGCCTGATGCTACAGTGACATTCAGCCCGCAGTGGAATGGCTAAGCTTTTTGGTGTCTTGCCTTCAAAGGCAAGGACATGAGCTTCTTTCCTCATTTTCCATTCTTTTGAAGTATGAGTCTTACTCCAGCCCAACTAGAGTACCAGGCAGAAATCAGAAATGACACCCACATTCCAGTTCCAAAATTTTATTCATGGGTAAGCCCAGTAAAGTCAGTCATTCATAAGTTTTCATTCTGGGAAAATGTATTCCCTTGACTGACTATTCAAGTGCAAAAGACATAAACTAGCTTAATRATGAAGATAATAAGGATGTAAGATCAGATCAGAAATTTTTTCAGGTCTGAAAGCAGCCAATTTATCAGAAGTGAACAGAATCACATTTAAATGGCAGGATTTAACAGAGACACTGCTATAAAGCTTATATAGTCTTACAGTTTAAGAGATTTGTTTCATTTGAAGGAAAAAAAGAGCCAGATTCTAGGGTAAATTCCAGTAACATGAGGCCATCTAGTGCATATTATCAGTGTTACAACTTTTGTCTTCCAGGCTTTGTTTCTTTACCTCTGGCCCTAGCTCCTCCTCTGTGGTTATTTTCTGTAACTTGGGAAATACCTCATTTGTGAATAATGGATGCAATAAACTTATTCCCTAGAAAGGTCACCATGGACAAAAAAAGAGTCAACATTTGTTTTAATAAACATGCAAACTAAGTAGCTAAACATATAYGAATCAGAATTGTACAAAGTAGGAAGAAAAATGAACATTTAAAATTTAGCTACAAAACAGGAAGAGTCAAAGCACTGCCTAGCAAAGCTGAAGCCTTTGAAAACAAGTATCAGGGTAAATCAAAGAAAACAATTCACCAACAAGGAAAGGAGAGGCAATACCTGCACTGACTTGTGTCCACTAAAGTCAGGTGGCATTGTGAGAAGATTTGAACTTTAACCGTGGAGACAAATATGTAATGAAGGGCTCATGTGAARACCAGCTTGCTACAGAAACAGGAATGCTCCTGAGAATCCCAAGGAAATGCTTTGCAGGGAGGACAGAAGTCTCAATCCCAACACTCAGGAGCAGAGAGAAGCAGCAAATGACAGAGCACAACTGAAAAGCCTACTTTGTGCTTTGTTCATCATCATCAGAACAGGCAGGATGAATGAAATTAAATTAAGAGATTGTGATAAGGCAGTGTAAAGCTGTTCTCAGCGCTCTTCTCTGTCACGCAGAATTCATTCAGCATGCCCCTGCTTGCTTCATATGTAAGGCACCTCTACTTTTCCTGCAAAGGAAAGGGGGGACATAGACATTGCAGACAGTAAGCTTTAACATTATAAACTAAAATCTCTCTGAAGTCCTCAGCCAACAACTTGCTAACAGACACTATAAACATTTGTAGCAGACAAGAAGGCACTGMTGTGAAAACAGTTTTCTTTTAAAAATTGTGTATTTTATGCATAAAAAGCAAGATATTTCCAGTACCACTTCTGAATTCTTATATGACCCAATTTGGGCCCAGGTGCCTTGTTAGCCCTGTGTTGCTCATTGGACTTGAGTAGTTACTGTCTGACTTCTACAGTTTCTGCTAGAATAGGAAGTTGCTCACACAAATATCAAGGTCATTTGTTTATCTTAATTGGACCTTATTGGTGGGAGAAGCAATTAGTCTATAAAGATTAAGCAAAGAAGCAGAGGAGTAGCGACCCTGAAAAAAATGATAGCACTTARGTGGAATGGAAATACCAGATAACTCAGCTAATCTCAGATTTTGGCTTATTTGGCARTAATTGCATAGTATTGTACTTACAGGACTGCTTTGCAGAAAGAACATTTGTTGTTATATGTTTTCCCGTCAGAGCCACAAAAAGGTTGATAGAGTCTTTCGCAGTAAATAGGTCTTCCTCTCTCTAACCTCTTGTATTCACTGCAGTCTACCTGCAAATACATTATAATTTTTCTATGAATCGATCTTTCTCACATTCTCCATTCACCTACAGAAATAATGAATATATGAAATTTTTGGACAAGCTTGTCAGCTGCTCTAAAGCAGCACAGTCAATGGGGCTCCACCATCTATATTAGCTGAACCTAAGCCRCAAAAAAGAAACGTTCCTTCTGACAGAGATGTGTGTGATGCTACCCATGTCAGGTACTGAGCACCTTCAGTGACTTCGCTGTCTGTCTGAATAAGAATACAGTCACTGGAAAAAAATACAGCCCCTTTTCCTTCTACAGAAAAGTTGAGGCTTAATATTTTTTCCTACCTGATTGCAATTGTCAGTAAATTCAGGTGAGATTAGTTCTCAAGGATGTAAAGGATTTCTGTCTCTTTATTGCACAAGTATCATCTCTTGACRCTTTTTACACTGGTGAAAAGATCTGCCGAGGCAGAATTAAGTAAAGTCCTATTTAAGTATTAGCATGAAAAGAAATTGTTGAAAGGCCCTCATCCGATAGTGGGACCGTATTCATTACAGACTTATATATGAAAACTAATAAAAGAAATGACTGAAAGTGCTCCTGTCCTGGTTTTGGAGCTCCATCTTCTCCTGTCAAGTGAGTGTCACTCCTGGTATTTGACAACCAAGGAGTTCCTTTGGCAGTGCACATATTCTATTTAATGTGCTRTTTGTTATCCTCAAAGGCCTAGGGTTTGCTTACCTAGGAAATCACTTGTCCTTACAGGTGCTGGTGTAACTAAAATTGGTTCAGCTCTTTTTGCTGCTAGTCTAGTGACAATTTGAAGCATATTAGTCTTTGGGGGGACACTATGACTGGAGCTTTTCCTTTCTGAAGCTCTAGCCAAAATATGCATTACAAATGTATATATTTAAAACAGAACCCAGCCTTGCTGTTCTCTTGTTATGGCCTGATTTTTTCCCCTTCATTCCAACTCTTAGTGAAGGACAGGAGTATTACTTCAGCCAAACCCTGGAATTTATTACAGATTGTATGGCTGGTTTTACGCTAGTCTTTGCACKTGGTCTGCAGGTGGGTGAAGTGAGGAGCTGTGTGTAGTCAGCCTCTCCAGAAGCCCAGCCCCTGTGCCGTGGCTGCAGCACAGACCGAGAGGTCTCCACTGGCAAAGAGTCCTTAGCCAATCACTCTTTTGGGTATTATGGGCTTAAATCCAGAGTCCCATTAAAAAAAAAAAAAAAAAGCCTATGGGATGTTAGTTTACCTACGTTTTTCCTTCATTTGGTCCCTTCCCTCTCMTCCAAAGCCCTGGCTGCTCACACATTTCAAACTCTGTGGCTGCAAAGCAGGAGGCAGCACCCCTAGCCCCAGCTGCAAAAGCAGGTCAGAGACCTGACGTAGCCGACAGGCTTCCACAACACAGCCCAGCAGAGGCAGTGGCRTGGGAGGGGATCTCTGTAGCCTGTAACTTACCATTTTAAAACTGGTCAACCACCAACTCGTGAGAGGCGAGGGCCAGCTAATAACAAAGCTAGAAACCAGGTGAATTTGGCCCATATATATGTGTAACAGCTGGTAAAATGGGGAAGATGCTTAGCTTGGTGCGGAGAGTGGAACAGGCTCTTCCTGGAAAAGTATGTATGTCTTGGTGTAGCTTGAGGCATCAGAGGCTGTATGTATTGTGCTAGTATGGGACCAGCTCTGCGTGTGTGTGAATTTCTACTCCCTGCTACTGTCCACTGGACTCTCTGCTCATATGAGTAAGGAATTCCATTGCTTGGTGCCTCATTTGTTTCAGAGGTTGACCCCAGGATGGACACTCCAGCACAGAGAGAAATTAAAATCTCTAGGTACATATTTAGGATCTGAAAGTCACCAGGAAAGCCTTATAGTGTCATCACCAGATAAATATTAAAAAAATTTTGATTTCTCTGACTTAAAATTTGGCYTTGCCCAATTTCTTGCCCAGACTGCATTACATGTAAAAGGATCTGGAAGTTGTCAGGGCAACTGTATGGAAACCACGTATCTCARACTCAGGGATTTCTCTCTGAAATACTTTGGCAGCATTTAATTAGTGTTTAATATGTTTTTTTTTTAATCTCATGGACCTCGTGTTGTTACAAACTATATGTTTTTATCCAGAAACAAAGGAGAAAATTACTCACCTCATTCTCTTTGGCAGCATCTGCAATATAAACAGAATCACAAAAGATAAAATAAAAACCACTGTTGAACATTCAGTTTGCAGCTGGGATGGTTTCATTAGTACCAGCCCTTCCAGCAATACCAAGTCTCTTACCTCCTTTAAAGTAAATACTGACATAGTTTTTCAGTGTTTAATAAGATACAGGTGTCAGGACCTATTAAAAAAGTAGACCTTATTGTATTGTTTACCTTAGAAATCTGTGTCAGCAACTAGAACAGCCTTTGTTGTCAGAGGTAATTTCCCCTTTTCACCAGAGAAAGATTGGAGACTCAGGAATCAATATTATGTTCAATGGCCAATCTGTTTAGGATGAACTAGTTGTTGAGTATGACTGGGTTTTACTTCCCAAGTYTATAAAAAAAATCATGTGTGGCTGTAAGCAAATCACATGGTCCTTTTATACTTTGATTTTCTGTCAATAATGAGGATAATATCTTCATTAAAATATAATACTAAATATATATTATGATGATAATGCAACTTGGATCATAATACCACTTTAAAAATTGTTTTCCCTTGCCAGACGATCTGGATTCTAAACTATTTGGCAGAAGGATTGGCTCCTATTTTGTATACACATGGCATCTAATATAATGGAGCCCTGTTCTCAGGTGGGGCTTCAAAAAGCTCCTCCAAAACAATGATAATTACGCCTCCCAGAAAGTAATCAACTAACATTGACATGTCTCCATTATGGTGACACATTTGTTCCTTTCTTTAGGAATGTATTTTGTTCTTCTCCTGTCCTGTAATTGTCATTCTGTGGCTTCCAAAGGATAAAAGTTATCAGGCAGAGGCTTCTGTACAGAAGAAGCAGGAAGAAAATGCATTATGATCTAACAGGCAATACAGCTCTAGCACTTGTTTTTATGACTAAGTGTAGCTTTTTTTGATCTTTAAAGCCATTAAGCTTTCCACTGAAACTTCCTGTCATGGAGCTGCTTACATCTTCTCATCAAATAAAGTTGTCCAAGGTAAAGAAAACCAGCATAAATAATGCTCCATGTCAAGTTTCAGTCTATGTCACCAGAAGTTTGACTGAGTTTTCTTTCTTCTGGAATTGGATCAGATTTAACCCACACCCACAAAAACATKAAGATGTTATTTTTTCTCTGATAACCTTTTAGTATCCACTATGTATTTGGGAGTGAATGCAAAAAAAGGCGTGGCTCAAAAAAGTATCAATCCATAAAGTTTTAATGCAGACAAGGTAAACTAGAAAGTTCAAGGAAGGGATTTGCTGGAATTCTTATGAAAACAATATTTATTTATTTATCTGCAGTTAATGAAACACTGTTTGAAAGAACAGTTTCCATCAAAAGCATGCCATTTCATTGAAATTGACGTTTTTCATGAGAATTTTGATTTTGAGACAATTTTCAAAGCAAACTTTTCAGATCTATTAAAAATGGAAACATTATTTTGTTTCATAATTTTGGTTTATTTTAACATTTTCATTGTTTTGCTTCTTTAACATTCATAATGCTATTGAACTGCTATACTACTAGCAGAGAAGATTTGGACTCTCCTCTTTCAGTTATTCTAAAGGTACTGATTTTTCTATATCTTATTTTTTTATCGCAAGTTTTTGTTTAAAAAAAAATTACCAAGTGAACGCTCAAGAAATTCCTCCCAGGTCCCTATTTTACCATAGAGCAACCTGCGCCTCAGAGCTCTCTCCAGCCTGGTTATTCATAGCCATATTATGTGCCCCGTGCATAATCAACTGTCTCCTGCTTGCTCAGTTTGGCAGGAGAAGGACCTCATCAGCTCCAAGCTCCCTGCTCAGATGGAAGAAAAAAATAAGTAGGTAAAAGCCTGCTTTAGTTCTGAGGCTTTGCAGTTCACTTTTTAGTTACAGTGCAGAATGCAGCTCTGATTCACACCACCATCAAGGAATAGGTTTCATCTACTGACATTAGCAACTGTAAAGCTGGTGCAATATTGCTTGCAAGCATAAAATTTCACTTGCTTTCTGCCACCCAAGTCCAGCAACCATTGCTTACTATCCCAGTAGACTGAGAAGCTTCAGTATTTGAACATTAGAACTATAATGTATCAGGAAGTAAAAAACGTTACTCACTTGCTAAGCAAAGAACTGCCAGGGTGAGCAGCACAAAGGCGCCTGCTATCTTCATGGCAGACATGGGTTCTTGACCTGTTTCAAAGCCAATCTGTGCTCTAAGTATTCCAGTACACTTAGCTTAAATGTGTATTCGTGTATCTGTGAGAGCAGAGAGATATATATATCCACGCGCAAAGGGCAGGAACCCTGATGATGAAATCCCCCTTGTAGAGAAGGTAATTAGAAGAAGGTGTTGCCCATGGGAAGTGTCAAGAAGAATGTCTTCTGTACAACATGAAGGTCATAAGTACAGGGCAAAGATGAGTGTCACAGCTTGGATCATGTTGATAAAGGAGATGTATTGTACTTTGGGTAATCCCTTTGCCTAATTAACTGTTCCATCTCCATTAACGAGTTCAAGGAGTGACTCAGTAAGGTGGTTACTTGTTGCTGTTCTGTTATTGTCATATTGACCCTTAGAGCTGAACATAATTCCCAGGGAAAAAARAATAATTCTTACTGGGTGTGTTCCAAAAGATTCACACCAATAGAGCTGAAATGCTTAATTCCTATTCTCTTGAAATTTTGGAGACCCTTGTCACTAGCTGTGGATAAAGACAATGCTGGTTAGTATGGCCATGCACTGAGCCCTTTCAGAGTGCTCTGTGGTAGTAGTTGCTGCTTGGAAAAGTCTATGATGTTTCATGTGAATACCCTCACCTTCACACACAGCCCAGAAGATCCCCCAGTCTTTCAGTGTTCTTCTGCCTTTAAAGTTCCACCAGTTTAGAGATCAGAAACAATGCTTTGTGACAGAAGGAGCAAAGATACTGCATTGCACTGACTAGCAAAGAGAAGTGATGAATTCACAGCCATTGTGCATCCTGCTGAGTTACTGCCTAGTTTGCTGTCACGGAGATATGGAGAAGATCCCTCTGCCTGCCCATCTTTTCCTTTGTGGCTACTTCCAGCACAATAAGTGTCATATCATGTGGGATTCTTTAAACAAATGCAACATACCACTGTGTTAGTGACTTAATCAATAGGCATAATTTTCTGGCTTTTATAATACAGACCAGGGGTAGAGTCACAATGGGAAACTCAGATCTGAGTCTTAATTTTCATAAAGTTCAACACTCAAAGTGGAGTTTTGAGCCTATAGTTTTGTTTGAACCCATCCTTCCAGAAGTGCCTTCTCTTTAGCGATTTGCAATGTGCATGTGCAAATTGTCTCAATATGAAAGATCCCTGCACACCATTACCATTCACAGTATTTCAGTGATCACCTTCCCTACATTGCAAGATAGCTTGGGGCTTTTTCCCCATGCAGGAGTTAGGGCCATATGTGCTAATTTCGCTAAGACAGGACTGAAAGTTCTTACAGAAAAGGTTGTAACAGGTCAAGTAGACCTTGGGCCCCACTAACTCATCCCAAGAGGGATACGGATCATCTTGTCTTTAAAAAATGTGGATAATGAATAAATCGCTAATTTCTCATCACTTAATGGGRCAGAAAAAATAGATGCCATCAAATTCCAGTTCCAGGATGGGTAAAGATCTGGTTTGAGGTGGAGGCCTTTAGGTTTTTTTTTAAATGCCCTTACTTCAGTGATTYAATTTTAAATTTTTCTTTGTTCTTAACTTGGATTAAGAACTTTGTTCTTAATCTGTGCCTATTCCTGTGAGGTAGAGATCACAAAAGACAGGCTGTGATTTAAATTGGGGTTGGTCTGGATTCTGCTGCTTTGGGATGTCAGTGAAATTTTTGTTCTGGAAAGCCCAAAACTTTTCTGAAGAGCCTGGCATAGAGCGTGTATAAACTCATGGAGAATATTCAGGGCATGTTCGTTGGTTGATGGACAATTACCAACATTAGGCAACAAGAGCAAAACCCAAAAGAACCCAGAAGGTACTCCTAGTCTAAATAGTTTTGAGCAAACAAGACTCTTGAGAATATCTTGAAACTATAAAACTCCAGCTTGACAGAACACGCAGGTTCCTTGACACTGGTATGAGGAAATCTGCCACTTTGGTTATACTGTCTTGCCTAATATGGTGCTATGGAGTGTACTGTCTGATGCAATCTCAGTATCTATCCCATCCCTCTAGCAAAAGGATATAAACATCAGTTTGCAATCTTCTGAGTTGATGTAGGAAGATTTTCTGAGGACTAGTGTAGAAAGGAAGAGAGGACTCTTGGAGGTTGGAGGGGACTAATGAGGGAGGCAGATTTTGGATCAGATTTTTCTTAGTGTTTGAAATTTACCTTGCTATTGAAAGGATTCCTGATGCTTATTCTATGCCCCATAGCAGGAAAGCCATGGTGTGAATGTTTTCTTTCTGGTAATGTTTAGGTGTTTTGATTAGGGCTTTTGAATCAAATTAAGATTAATTTTCTGAGCAGTGGACCTTAAGCTTTGTAGGGCTTGCCCAGACCACTCAGATAAGAGGGATACAGTTCTGATGAGAAGCTGTGACGTATTGTAGGGTGTGCACATAGCAGCTCACTCCAAGCAGGGCTGTTGTGGTTGAACCCCAGCTGGCAACTAAGCCCCACGCAGCCGCTTGCTCACTCCCCCCTGGTGGGATAGGGGAGAGAATYGGAAGGGTAAAAGCGAGAAAACTCGTGGGTTGAGATAAAGACAGTTCAATAGGTAGAGCAAAAGCCGCACACGCCAGCAAAGCAAAACAAGGGATCCATTCACTCCTTCCCATGGGCAGGCAGGTGTTCAGCCATCCCCAGGACAGCAGGGCTCCATCACGTGTAATGGTGACTTGGGAAGACAAACGCCATCACTCTGACCGTCCACCCCCTTCCTTCTTCTTCCCCCAGCTTTATGTGCTGAGCATGATGCCATATGGTGTGGAATGTCCCTTTGGTCAGTTGGGGTCAGCTGTCCTGGCTGTGTCCCCTCCCAGCTTCTTGTGCACCCCCAGCCTGCTCGCTGGTGGGGTGGGGTGAAGAGCAGAAAAGTCCTTGGCTCTGTGTAAGCACTGCTCAGCAATAACGAAAACCATTTTCAGCACAAATCCAAAACACAGCCCCATACTAGCTACTGTGAAGAAAATTTACTCTATCATAGCCAAAACCAGCACAAGGGCACAGCTGAAGTTCTGGAGATTTTTGTGTTTTGAAATATCAAAGCTGTCTTGAAGCCATACACAGAAAGCAACAGTCTGTTTCATTTTCTGCAGTGAGGTAATACTCCTATGCAAAACCTCAAAATGAAATTCGTTGAAAAGTAATGCCACAAAGCATTTATTGCAACTCCAGTTCTAAAGGACACCGAAGTATCTCAGTATCTATATGCCTAGCTTTAAGAATGGGCAGAATTCACATTAGCTAACTGGAGAAAACAGTCACTGTTTGACTGAAAAAATGCTTCATTTGAGCGCCTTTCTGTCCAAACTTGCAGAGGCTTGTTGTTTGCCCTGGTAGTCTTCATACGGGTCTGACAACCTGAGACCTGTCATCCTCAGGTAGGCCAAAGGTTCATCTAGGTCAGAGTGCTGTCTTCGAGAACATTCAGCGGCAGATTGAGAGGAGAATAGAGTGGTTCTTCTCTTGGTGAACAAGTTGAACATGAGTCAGTGGTTTGCCCCTATAGTGAACAAGTCCAACTCTGCATACTGGGCTGTATTAGTAATAATGTAATTATCAAGTAAAAAAAATAATTTCTCCCTGTTCAGCACTTATGAGGCTGCACCTGGAGTTCTGTATACAGTTCTGGGCTCCCCAGCACAAGAAAGACACTGAAATACTGAAGCAAATCCAGTGAAGGACCACCGAGATGTTTAGAGGGATGAAGCACATCATACTAAGAAAGATTGAGATAAGTGGTTTGTTCAGTTTAAAGAAAGAAGGCAAAGTCTCATTGTTGTCTTCAGCTACTTTATAGAGGCGCACAGAGAAGACAAGAGCCAGACTCTGCTCGGAGGTGCACAGTGAAAGGAAGAGTGAGAATAATGCAAGTTGCAGCAAGAGAAATTCCAGTTAGATGTGAGGAAAACAAATTTCACAATGCAAATAGTCAAGCATTGAAACAGGTTGCCCAAAGAGATTACAGAAACTCTGTCCTTGGAGATATTAAAAAATTAATGTGTTCTAAACTGGCCATGGTCTGGTGGTGGAGCGGGGATGTGGGCAATCAGGTAACCCCCATGGTCCATTCCAACTTGAATTGCTTCTGTGATTCTCATAGGTGAATGTTGCTGGCAGTCAGCTGCTTAGGGACTGTTTGTGGCGTATTGTTTGTCCTTACGAGTTAGCATTTCTAGATTTGATAAAGCAGACACAGACAGTAGAGTAGTTGGATTGATTTTAGCTATTCAAAAAAACCATTGTTTGTTGGAAAACGAGTTTTCAGATCTGTTTAGTAATAGCTGCTTCCCAGAGTTGGATAAGCAGGCCTCTTTACCATGTCTAAAACTAATTCTGAAATTCATGGTAAATACTCTATTTGGATTGAAAAATTGTGAATGAAATTTTGGCCTCATCAGCAAACTTGTACTGGTTTCCATTGAGCTGGGAGGTACTGTTTGAATACATGTATGTTAATTGTGTGCCTCTAATAGTTTTCTACTTTTATCATCGTATCTTGACTTTTCCCAACTTCTTACCTCTCCAAGTTGTTTTTTTGAAGAAGAAAAAGTAATTACTTGGTGAACAAATATTTATTCACTTTAATGGGTCTGTTATATCTGATAAAATATTAGTGCATATTTTTCTAAGAGTGAGAATATTTGTCACAATTGTTGATACACTGCTTTTATTTTTGGAGCCCCAAATGGAGCACAAATGTGATGCCAAATATGCTGCTGCAGCACGTCATTACTTAAGTGCCTGCTTTATTCTGCATGGGAGGATGTTATCTGGCTGCGTTCCAGAAAGCACTGATGCGCAGTAGCTTGTTCTCATTCATATGATGGAGTGCCTCACACATCAACGGTGCTGAAAAAATGGCACATGGAATAGCTAAATAACATATTCTCACACACCAGGTATACCTGGAAAGGATGTACAAGCCAAGGTATTGACATGGTCACGAGTGGGAATTCAGACCTCTTAGTGATTCCAGTGCATGTTTACACGCAACCCAGTACACAGGCTCCTTCAATTTATTGTGTGTGGGTGGTTAGGGTTGTCCACCCATGTGCAATTAACTTATCAGACTTTAAAGTCTTGCTCAATGGAAGATTTGAGAACCAAGTGATGCGTTTCTTAAGGCATCAAACTGTGCCAAAACCTTTGGGTATTTGCCTGAAGGAAGGTGAGTTTCCCATTTTCCACACCTTAAGAAAGATCAAAGGAACCTTTCTTTAAAATTGCAGGTATCAAGCTGGGACAGATCCCAGTTGAAGGTTTATACATTATTTCAGAAAGTTAAAAAAACCCCAACAGCATGACTCTCTGCAAAGGCTGGAGCTGATCTTTATTCTTTTTGTTTGCATCTTCTGATCTCTTTAAGATAAATTACAAGGCTGTGATACCTACTATTGTGCTTCTGAATCCTTTGAGTTACTTAGTGTCATACCACTGAGGTTTCTGAATGACTTGATGCTTCACAGATATATGCAAAACAGGCATTAGCAGCTTAACACTTAGCACTGAATGAATTGTACAGTGAGCATTGAATAGGACTTATTTTAAATTGCCTTGTATTTTGTATTTTAAGATGTAATTTCCAGGTGTTTAGCACTTTGAAGATCTGTCACGCTCAAGTCAGTCAAACTGAAGCATTTGAGGAAAGGTTTCTTTTAAGGTTTTTTCATGTCTCAGAACAAGGTTAGAGGACATACATTGGTTTGGCTCTATTAAAAATATTATAAATTTTACAAAAGAGAAGCTACAACTTATGAAGAATTGGAAAAGGGTGAAGGTCAACATGGAAGGAGGGGTGGATATAAAGCATTTGGACCTGAAATCTAATATGTATTCTCTCACAGAACCCCTAATTAGTCATAAGCCTTTTTTTTTTTTCCTTTTGCTGTTAGCAAGTGCCTGCTTACCCAGCTCTAATGGCTGAAGCACTTAGAGGATAGCAAGCTCCTACTGCGACCTATTAGTGCCTCATTAAGTACACCAACTATTTGTAAAGCATTCTTTAAGATGAGGAGCGCCCACAAAAAGCCCTGGAGGGAATTAGTCAGTCTCTGTTCAGTGCAGATTTAGGGAGGTGTGGTAGGCAAAACCTAAAGCCACATGTTGAATGATGAGTATGAATAGAAAGCTGGAGGAGCTGCCCCTTCCCTGAGAACGTTGGGTCACTGACTAAGACAGGGGTCCAGTAGAAGACCTATTATGTGTCTGTATGATTAATGACTCTCACACCATAGGGGCCTTAGGAATAAACTTAGTTCTATCATTATTTTATTTCAGAAGCTTTGATTTTTCAATCTGAAGTTTTTTGGGGGGCAATTTTGTGTACATTGTGCAGCCTGATTGAGTCTATGCATTGTGACATTTATAAGAAGGTTTCCAGATTATTTGCAGTGCAACAAGGAGAATAGTTAAGAAAAAGAAGTACAAGGGTTAACTGACACATCAACTATTATTTTCTTGACTGGATGGAGTATGTTAGGAAATTATCTCCAGTGTATGGAACCATCCTAGTGAATATTTGTGCTGTGATATTAATACCTTTTTATACAATCTAGAAAGTTCCTCAGAGATGGGAACTGTCGGACAATTTCTGGAGCAGATATTCAGAGGCACTTGGGTCCATATAAGGCCCAGGAAATGCATAATCAAGGACTGAAGCCAACTTTATGTCCTAGAGAGCAGCCACCTTATAATTAACTTGATTTCTGCAGAAAAAGGGGCAGTTTCAAGCTGTGCTTCGTTATTTTTCTGAAGATTCTTGGACAGCAACTTTCCTCACTACCAGCTCCTCATTACCTCATGATCTATGCCAGAAAAGCTTCTTGTAGGGAGGTTTAACTCACCTTATGGGATCATGGCACAGAAAGGCATATTCCTCTAGAGGTAATAGATCAATATAGTCTTTGTCAGGATACTTGCAAATTTAGCCTGAGTGTTTCTGAGAGTGAGAACCAGGCTGAATCAACGTTAATGAGAGGTTTCAATGACTGGTTTCAGTGGTGCCAGGGTTTCAACACAGATATCTGAAGAACAGGAAGGTCCTACTAATTCTGAACACTGTACCAACAGTATTAGAGAGAAACCTCAAAGACCTCAAGATGTATGTCAGCCTGGTTTCAGTTGCAAACCTCCTGACCACAAAGGCCAGTGAGCTTCAATGTACTCTTAGACTGCAAAAGAAACAGTCACTTCTTAGCCTGCAGAAAAGAGTTTAGAAGAGACTGCTGACTAGCAGACGTCACTTTTCTGTGTTCTCCTCTACAGTTTTACAGGCCATGAATTTGGTAGCATTAATCAGTAATATTACTTCTCCCTACAGACATTGCCTCAGAAGTAGTGTATAATATTCTGGTAGGAAAGTGAAGAGTGATGTTAACCATTCTTCTTAAAAGATCACAAGTAAACCAAATTTTCTTGTTTTCAGATGTATTTATTATTAGCTCCTTTCTAAAACAAGCACAGTAAATTGCATTTATAGCAGAAATAAGATGTGTACACTTAATAAATAAATACTAACATACTAAAAATAAATACTAACATACTAAAATAAATACTAACATACTAAATAAATAAATACTAACAGCATTGTAGCTAGATTATCAACTCTTTTCTGAAATATCAGATACTTCCCACATTTCAATGTTTAAATACCTTAAATTACCACCCATTTCTAACACTGGAAAAAAAGGAAGCATGGTCACAATGGAAGTCTTTCTTTAATTTCAGTGATTCTGTATCAGGGATTAAGGCCTAAATCCTCAAAGATATTTTAATGTATTTTGCCCTCCTTAAAGTCAGGACTTAGGTGGTTTGACAAAAATGTACAGGATTCAACACATGCTTCTGCTTCTTTCCAGACCTGGGGACTTACACTGTAAGCRGTTCAGAACTAGGACTTGAGGTTTTTTTCCTAAGGTTCTGTGAAGACACCTAGCACATGTTGCAGTACTAGGGAAATACTTTCAAAATGAACTATAAAAATCTGTATTCTAAAACTCTAACTTTAATTAGATGCTTAACATCCACATATAAAACCAGCTACCAATTGCTCTCTGAAATATCAGATACACTGCAGTTAAACTTCTAAATAATTCAAGCTGCCTTGGTTTCAGTTGCAGATTCCTGGCTACTTGTGCCCTGTGGTTTTGCCTGTGGCACAGCAGGTCTGAATTAATTTTACTGTCAGAAAACTCCACTGCAAGAGATACACTGGGTACACATGGGTGACTGAATAAAGGGCCTCTAATGACCACAAGGAGCTTTGTTTAGGAGGTGTTATATCCAGCTACCGGCTCCCGTTTCCTTTCACGTTCAGGAGAGGTGGCAACAGGACTCCCAACCACAGCACCTGCAGGCTGCCTCCACGGCAGCACTCCCGTTGCTTCCACTGCCTCCTGGGTTCTGCTGCAAGTGTAGGGCTTTGAGAGGGGTTGATGTCTCATGCAACGACCATCTGCAGTGTTCACCAGCTGGGCATCAACATGATGTAAGCACAGACAGCTGACAAAATGCAGCAGCTAACATTTCTAGGACTCTCAACTTGCAATTCCTTCTTTACTAAAACATCTGCCATCAGATTGGAAGATGAGGATGGCCCTAATACACGATACATAGCTGCCTCACGCAGCCAAGGCTTTCTATGCTGATACATTTCAACAAAATAAATAAAAATAAATAATTAAATAATTAAACAATTAAATAATGGAATACTAAAACAGTTCTTTCAGTAAGTTACTTTCCACATAAATTAACACATGAAACAGTTTGAATAGCAACTGCCATCATCTGGCATTGCAAGTCATGTCAAGTAAATAAATAACAATAAATAAATAAATAAATAAATGCGATGCAATAATACGCAGAACCTACAATAATAGCTGACAGCAATGTATGTTACTCAAATCTGGAGAATTTAAAAGAGCTGCCAAAATCAGGACCGTATAATCTATTACAAAAAAGATATGTTATGGCTTCTTAACAATCTCAAATGCAAATTTTTCTTCTGATTATGCTTATGTTCTTGTGCTAATTCATTCTTTGCTTTCTTTAGGAGCATTGTGCCATTCTCCTAGAATCTCTCACTGGTTATCTGTAAAATAAGAGAAAGGAAATTTACATAAGAATTATCTTTATTTTCCTCAGACCTAGATTTTTAGTCCATTTCTCAATAAAGCTTTGCTGGTCTGAGCCATCTAGTGAAATGCCACCACTCAATTTCTCTAAAGGACTCAGGCCCACCTAATGCAAGGCTCAGAAGTCCCCGTGCCTGATGGGGATTAGGGATTCAGCTTCAGCTGATGAGAGTTAGGCACCTGTCYGGCTACGGCCCTTCTGAAAACTGCCTCCAGTTCCCATTGGTGTCTATAAATGCCCCTGGAGCACTGAAGCCTGGATCCACAGGACAGTGTGATCTCATTTCAAGTGTTTCAAGAGGGCTACAAGTTTACAACTTTTCAATAGCGTGACTCAGGAAACTTGGAGGTCGGAGAGATTTGCATCTACATCTAATTGAAAAAAAACCACCCCAAAATTACAAAACAGAAGAGAGGAAGACGATAACAAAATCTGCATAATTCTTTTTGGTGTTGATCTGAAGGAGGCTATTTCTGTATTTAAAAATATGTTCTGACTTGGAAAGCTAGGCTGAGAGTAATTTTGAGCTGTCAGAGAATGCTAATCAATTCACAGAATAAGAAAACAGCCATTTCTAGGACTAGCAGAACCTGCTAATAGCTTTTCTTTCTAATAGCAAATATCTCCTCTCTCTCTCTCACACTCTCTTTCTCATTTTACTGGTAAAACTTGGCTGTATATGGATTGTCTCCTGTATTTGGAAGCTCAACATTGATTCATAAGCTATCAATGAACAGAAAGGATAAAAATCAGCATGGGTTACACTAGCAACGGCCAAATGCTCATATATTTCTTAAAGAATGTTTTATAACTGCCTAGTTAGATAGAACACTACCTGTGTCCATGAACCTACCTCCATTGTTTCCTCTCTCATTTAAATGGATTCTAATTGTTTCCTCAGGGTTTTTTTAAGAGAATCATTGTTTAGACAGCCCAATACATTTATATGTTTATTCTCTTACAGCTAGTTCATGAAAAAAAGTTCAGGAGACAAAAATGGTTATTAGGAAATGTGAAATAAATGAGTATTTAAGAAGCAGAAGTAGTTCATAGACTCCTTATTCTCCCAGGTGAGGAATCATCCCTGCTCCTCCAGTAGAAGGTTCTTTAAGTCTTACCTGCAACGTGAAGACCACTCACTCCAGGATGAGTTGTAATAGCGATCCCTGGCCTGCACAGAGATCTTGTCTTTTGGCCCAGTCATTGGAATCTGAATAGACTGCTCATCAGCGTCATAGACCTATGAACAGGGCACAGCTCCATCAGCGGATTGTAAAGGCCATGCAGAACATACAATAAAGTGCCAGACAGATTGCAACAAGCACATGTAACTCAAAAAACCCACTGGTAGTCTGTTGTTTCAAAGGCATCAATCTTCACCCACAGATACCAAAGTCATGAGGACTTGTGAGAACTTGAGCCTCGGTAGAAACACACTAGAAAGCCCACTTTCCACTGAAGTTAGTGTTGGAAAGTGATCCAAACCCCAAACTGAAACAGTCATTAAAACAAAGGGTTTATTTATTTATCAGGGTTTTTCTTTTTCCTTTTTCTCCCACAGTGGGAACCCTAAAACACAGAAGTTGCTGATTTTCAGTATCGTTGAAATTTCCACTGAGGACTCGTGGCAGATACAAGAAGCACTCCGTAGACTCGCCCGTTTCTCTACCTAACAGACTGTACAAGACAACACTACTAAAATCAGGGAGTCAGCACTAGGGGAATGGCCCCATCTGCTGGTACAGGCCTGCTTATTTTTTTCACATAGAAAAAGACATCCTCTAGTGTCTTTGGTTAAATCAGTTGACAAACCGGAATGATCACTACATTTGTTTACTTTTCTGACTGCTGGACCAAGGAAGAGCAGCACTGCAGTTAAGGACCTGCACYGTGGTCAACGGGTTTGTGTATTTCTTTCCAGTTCTGCTGTTCATTTCTTTGCCAACCTAGGCAAATCGCCATACTGCTCTTGTGTACCCTTTAGTGTATCCATGAGCATTAGCAAAGGMAGCAAAACCATTTTGTGATTTAAAGCTAATAGAGTAGCAATGTTCAGTTAACAATTAACTAATAACTGGAAAGTGAGTGGCAAAGACTGTAGTCTTCGCCAGTCTCCACAGAAATGCTACCAAAGGAGTCATTGATTCCTTATTTGCCATTCACCTATAAAGTCTGACCTACCCAGGTACAAACAACATACAAGGAAATCAGTGCAACAGATCCTAGACTTCTTGATTTGGAAATTGGGACTTTCCCACATTAGGACCCACACAGCCTACTAATGAATTAGTAAATACTTTTCTCACGCTAGCACAGCTATGCAATGCTGGGCACGATTTTATCTCCCCAGTTACATCAGGGTTGCATCCACCCCAGAGTATGTTGTGTAGATCTTACTGCTCATAGAACTGGGAAGGAGGTCTTTTTCTGCCAAGACAGAACCTTGCCACATTTGGGTCTCARCACCCTTTTTTTTTTTTTTTTTTATTCTACTCCACGATTCTTGCATACTAAGCTGATATTATTTATACTGTCTGTTCAAGCAAGAAAATCGTCTTTTGGATGTTGTATCTCTACCTGGCTTTTGCGTTTCTTTGTACTTTCAACTTTGACCCTGAAAGTYAAAGGGAAGTAGGACTTTGGTGTGCTCCATGTTCTGGGATATGTCCAGGTCACTGTTCCATTTTTGGCTGCATACTGACATTGGGGTGGGTCGGGTTTTACTGCAAGAGAAAATATAGAAGGAATTAATTCACATTAGCAGCATAATATCAGACGTTGGTGTACTACTGTTCATAGTTTTATAGGAATCAGCTTTGGGAGCCTCCATGAGATTAAGAGAGGAGTAGGCATGATGTGTAAGAACTGCCTTGTMTGCTTCTTACAGAAAATGAAGCACACTCCCAGAGTCTCTCTAGGTAAGATCCTTCTCTTTTTTTTTGCCAGAGGAATATCTTCAACCCTGCTGACTGTTAGGGCATTTAGCAAAACATCTGTTTCTTTAGGATGCTGCTTCATTTTCCTGTGCCCTGTGGCATCATGGTCACAACTGCTCCTCTGATTTCCTCTCAGTTTCTGTTAACCAGCCCTGGGTGCCCACCTGTAAGAGTGGATCAGGRGGGAAGCATACAYAGTGTTAACCATTATCTGTGTAAAYCTGCAGTTCTCAGAGAAGAGCCTGCTGGGCTACTGGTTATTCTCTGACTTCTCCCACATACCCCTTCCAAAACATGTCCATCTAGTAAGAGAAGGCTACAGAAACTTCTAGGAGATGTGGGGGTGAGAGGGTTGGAGGTCACAAGCTGGGGAGATGTTGCTTCTTCACTTCCTCATCCTCTTCCGGACTGCTGCTAAGGTTTGTTTCCCCCTGTTCCTGTAACTGGGGGCTTGATACAGATTTACAGTAGAATAGGGCAGGGATTCCCAAGCTTGGTTTSATCAGCTACTGTTGTTAGTTCCACTATCAGCAGCAAGAATAAGGCTAAGAATTAATCATGATTCCTGGTCTACTCACTGATATCTCTGATGAAGAAGCTGCTGGTGTAGTTCTCATATTCCACCTCGTCAATGACCTCCAGGAACATCTCGATTGGCTGGTGCTCTTCAGCAAATGGACAGTAGTTTTCTTTCTGGCACTGGGCTGTGTATTCAGTCACTGATTTATCAGTGTGAGCTACAGGGCTGCTGCAGGTTACGTCTCCTTGAGAGCTGAATACAGAACAGAGAAAAGTACTGGAAATGCTGGTTTGTTCTGAAAATGTATTGCCACAACAATAACATGTAGTTGGTAAGGTAATGTTTTGCTGTTGCCTGTATCATTTTACAGCTGCGCTTCAACAGCTGCAGAAACAGTTCAGTGGGAGTTCTTACATTTTCAGTGCTGTATTATATATTAATGTAAAATCACAAAAGCCCCCCTGCCTTAGCAGAAGGAATTAGTGTTTAAACCTAAACCAAGATATCTCATTTCTTATTACCACTGTCCCATGACAAGCTCTACTATCTTACTTTGTTCCTTAGCCCTTTCCAACACCTTGCTGGAAGAAATAAGGAAGGTTAAAATGTATCCATTGGGAAATAAATAACAAAAGCCATCTATAAAGTACTACCTGAATCTGGTTCTATTTTTGCATTCAGCAAAATAAAACACTTTGCAGTTGTTTCTTCTTTAAGAAACTGAAGTGACCTTTGCTCAAGCACTCCATGTTTTGGAGAAACCCCAAAGAGTAGTGGGAGGTAGGAAATCCCCACAAGGTTCCCGTCACATATTTCTCTTGCAGGTTTCTGCAGTGTTCCTCAATAGAGACTTGTCAGTGGACATGTGGCTTTTGCAGTGGGTGCAGCCTCCCACTCCCTTTATTCCACTGGATCTGCTGCGAAGGGACTCAGTGCTATGATTGTTTCTGCTTTTGGCTCAACTTCCTCTCTCCCCTGCATGAACTGTTTTTGCTATTGCTTAAGTTATTCTGTGGCTGTGCTGTAGCAGCTGTAACAGTCCAGTGGGGGTTGTTCCATTTTCAAGTCTTTATTAATTTCTGAGCAACTTCCATGCCCTTATTAGTTAAGTTAGTCCCAGTGATGGCTCAAAACATTTTGCAGATGTTCAGACTCTGGAAGTGGGATTCCTCGCCTTCTACACGTCCTCAGTTGCCTAAAATCCAGGATCCCCTATACAGAGTAACACAAAGGGCTGTTCCGGCCCTACTATGAGGTTGTTAAGGAAAGTACAAGCTTTTACCCTTTTAGACTTCTGATTGTGAACTTCACATTTGGACTCTCATTTTCTGTCATCCATGAACATATGAAAATTCCAGAGTAGTTCTTTGCCTCACATTTTAAAAATGTCCTGTTTGGCTCTAGATGGAAGAAGAAAGAAAACATGATTTATTTACTCTTTTTGCCAAAACAGTCAAAGCAGAGACAAAACAGTTATTCAGTAGACTCCCATCTACTGTGGCAGGTGGTGGGTCCATAGGCAGACACAGTCTCATACTGCCCCTTGGGCAGCCACCTGTAGTTAAAAAGCCGTATAACCACAGTTAGTGGCTGAAGGCTGGTTTAGGTTTACATGGCACCACATTAACCACATCTACGTGGCTATTGACAGGAGCTAGAGCATACCCAAGCTGTTGCAGATAGCTGTCAGTAAGAGATTTATATAGACAAACCCMTTGTTCCTTTCACAAAGAAACACTGGAGCTATTCAGTCGGCAAACCTCTGTATCCGTTACCCCGCGCATGAGAGGGCACGCTGTGGATAATCTCACGCCTTCACACACTGGGGCACTTGATGGGGAATGTTTCCAGTGTGAGAAGTGACTGAGGCCTCAGTGTAGGCRTGCGTTTCATTTCTGCTGCCCAGCACTGCAGACTATCAACAACTCTATACTGTACCCTGGATGTAGCTGACTGGCAGACCAGCCTACTGCATCTGATATGTGGGTCCAGGAGCCAGGGAAAAAACCTTGGAAATTCATAAGTTCCTGGCACTACAGTGAGGGACTGCAGTATCAAACATAGATGAGTGAGGTTCATGCAGAAAATGCAAAACATCACAGGCTTGTCCCAGTGCGTTAATCGTGAATGGAGAAGCCCAAATGACAGCGCTTAAAATCTAGGCCAGTCCCTGGTTCTATCAGATCATGTAGCCCTGGTTTTGCAAACCCTCTCTGAGTGCTCGGTCTGTGAGATGGGAGGCAAAGCAAGGCAATTGCTTTCCCACCAGAAAAACA
This sequence comes from Oceanodroma leucorhoa, assembly GCA_030449065.1. Lineage (NCBI taxonomy): Eukaryota > Metazoa > Chordata > Aves > Procellariiformes > Oceanodroma > Oceanodroma leucorhoa. Next base: position 2,361,620 of record JASVER010000124.1, on the reverse strand, counting down.
GTGGTCTGGTATTGATGTTATCCTCTATCTAATCACTCCTACCATCACTCCATCCTATAGGTCTAGAGAGTCCTAAATTAATCCCATGGCAACCGATTCCTATGCTGCTCATCAGCTGCACCATATGCAGACCCACAGTAATCATTTGCCCCTCGTTGTCAGTRAAGTATTTGAAGAGGACCCATTTTAAAGGGATATTTCTCATGCATTTCTCCAGAGAGCTCCCTCTGGTCCTCACAAAGCTCCAATGTACAAAGCTGAGCAAGATACGTCACATCATCTTATGGCCATACCTTTAAAGCTTTTCAGAATTGACCTGATCATTTGCCCATTGGAGTCTATTTTAGTTATGAGGAAGAAATCATAGCTGACGATTTCATGGGTATTAGCTGTCAGACAGGTGTAGTTGCCAGCATCTGGGAACTCTTTCACTTCGGCAGTCAGAGTCTTTCCAGTTCCTTTCAGTTCGGTATCCTTTTTCCAGTAAACTGGCAGTGCTTCATCAGATGTATTACAGGTGAGCTCCACTCTTTTAGCTGGTGTCTCATCATTCCACTCTGATTCTATGACGTACACTGGACATTGCAGAGAAAGACATGTTAGCAGCTACTCATACGTAACAGTGTGAAGATTGAACTGAGCCCTTTTTTTCAGCTCTACTCTCCAGGAAAACTGCTAACAAATCTCTGGCCTTCTTGCCCAAGGCCTCACAATCACGTGGAAATCTTTACTACAAGAMGAGGTTCGACTTAGAGATTTACAGTATATCTAGAACTTGCTGATCAATAGGGATGACATTTTAACGGAAGAAGTGATTTTTTTTCCGTGTTCCCAGAGAATCGTGCAGTGGTTCATAACCATGGGAAGTAGGCAGGTACCTTTGCTTTAAAGGTGAGGATGCCAGGACACACTGAGCCCAGGTATTGCTCCTGCATGTGGCCTGTGGCCTTTGCTCACAGAACGGCATGTAAAACCACTCCGTRCTAGGGCGCTTTGCTATGGTGCAAAGCTATGACGCTTTGCCCTCTTCAGCGTCAAAGGTCTGAGTGAGCAATGGGAAGGAGGGGAGCTCTGGGTAAGTGGTTTGTATTTGCCTGCAGCTGATGCTGTTTTCCATTTTATGCAGGGAACAATCTGTATTCCTACCACCCTGGTCCCAGTGGAGCAATTACTAAGAGACAGGGGATCGCTGAGCTACAGCAGAGCTAAGTGGACTGCAACAGGGAGATGTGGTCTTCTAAATGCCATCTTGTAACTCTGAAGTGCCCTGCTGGTCTTTCCAAATTAGAATACACCCCACATAACAAATAACTTGGAACAATTCCATTAAAGAAACATTATCTTCTCTTGTCTCTTTGCTGTGGTTGACTGAAGATCTTCACCTACACTTCTGTTTGGCAACAGTTCTGAAATGTAACTGTCATTGCTCAGATATACTGCTGCTGTCACAGGCTCCCCAGCCATGTTCAGTGCCCTCAGAGACTCTTCCACATGCAAGAAGTGGCAAAAATTTGTTTCTTAGTGTGTCAACACCACAGCAAGCACTCAGCTCAGGAAATCAGAGTTCCAGTGAGCTCTAAGACATTTTCACCAGAGCATTTCACTACTAGAATGAGAGCTTTAAGATTTTACCACAAAGAAGAAACACTAAGAAATACATGTCAAACGCTGAATCTAAAATGGCAGAAAACACGCAACTCTAGGAAGCTTGGAAGCTTACCAGACTGCTTATGGATATTTGAAGCACAGGCAAGGTAAATCTTACAGACTTCAAACAGAAAGATTATTCTCAATACTGACAAATATATTTGCAGTTTTCAGCACCAGGTATTGCTGGGAACCCACAGGATAAATACTTTTTWAATGTAAAGATACAGAGAAAAGCAATTGAATTACTTTTTACAAATAAAACACCATCAGATTCAGAATGCTTTTCTTATGTTGATTAGGGTCCTTCTTTTTGGATTGAAGACAGCCTGGATTATGGAGCTACACTGGGTGAATAAGAACAGCAAATTTAATTACCTGAATTTAGTCCAATTTTCTGGTAAGTTATTCAAAAGATTTGTTTGTTTATTACTGACCCTGTATTTTTACAAATGTATTTACATTTAAGTTATTTACCAGAAAAGTTGGAGAMACTAATTCTAGGTTTTAGATTTTACTGTGAGATGTTATTTTTGACAAYTAATTCTTCACTTGTTTGTTTGTGGGCTATTACCTAAGTCACAAGATACTGTTTTTGCTTCCAGACTGCATGACTTGAAACAAGAGAACAGGGAACAGGAAATAAGAGAGTTTCTAATGTAAATATTCAGAATGGCTGTTGTATGACATTTTAGGACTTCTAAGTATTTCCTCCATTAATACCAATTAGTTGGCTAGTTATTCACAAACAAATAGGAAGAACCTTGGCCTAAGATACTATAGTTAACAAATTCTGTGCTTGTGGACACAAGTATAATTCTGAAATACCCTTGTGTCCTACAGTCAGTTGTAGGTCTCAGGAAGTGAAGACTGCTTACCATTTTCCCTCAGTTTCCACTGCGCTTCCAGAAGGGCAGCAAAGGAAAATAATGAAAGTAAGGCAAATAGTAGGTGAGGCATCTGTAGGGAAAAAATAAATTACTAAACTTCATTGAGGATTGTTGAGTGTGTACAGAAATCRAGCTCAGTGCTGGACAGAATAAGACAGAGTCAGTTCCAGTGAACTAAGAAACATTCTCCCATTCTAAGAACTCTTAGACTACATAAAAATTGAATATCAGGTTTGTACTGGAGCTCAAGCCAAGATTTTGATCCGCTTATTATTCACACCGCAAACCAGTTTAGAGAAGAAATCACGGCACTTAGAGGAAATTGTGTGCATAGGTCTTATATGGTCAGGAGCTCAGAAGCATTCCCAGGTCCCTCAGTTAAATATTCCTCATGCAAGAAAAGTCCTGCTGATGCCAGTGAGGCTAGCTGCACGAACAAGGCATTGGACTAAAGGATCAATGGACATTCAACTGCAGTCATACAAAGCTTGTAAGTATATTCCTTGGTTTAAGCATGTCAGTAGTCCTATTAAAACAAAAGACTGCAAATAAAATGAAGGACCTGCTGACGTGCTTTGCTGGACTGTAGTCTTCACCACCTCTGTGAGAACAAGTGACAGCAGTGTCAATAATGCAGTGTAGAGCTGGCGTCAATACTGACACTCGCCTAACTGGTGCTAGTTCTAGTATACACCTGAGGTTGCATAGTCTAATTAATCTTGCAAGCAATTTCAGGCAAAATTCCTACTGGATTCAGTGCCACAGCTACATTTGCAGAAATGGCTGGATATGTATACCACTGTTGCTGTGTTCATTTAAGACATATACATATATCTCACTTGAGAATATGTAATTATATAGCTGCATATACAATATATAAATGTATATTTGCCCTSAATTCAAAATACAGCTAGAGCTCTTCGTGAAACACAGAACATATTTGCCAAATATTGTAGTAACCACCGGGTGCATAAAAAACTTTAACGACAGCTATTTAGATACGCTCTCAGACCTTTTTCAACTGGAGATTAAGCCAAATGAATAGGAATATGACTTAGAAAAAGAGATTGGTRAATATATCTTTCAAAGTCTATTCTGACTACAGTGGGAGTCTGAATGCACATGAAAAACACAAAATTAAGCGGTTTGGGTTTTTTTCCCTCCCAAACCAGTCTTTTTCAGTGAAAGGGGAGTAGTCCCCCTGTTTTCTTCTCATGTGCTACGAAACATTTTCATTTGGCTTTATGGAGGAAGAGTATGTGTGTATTTCTATGTGCACCAAATCTGTTACTCACTGGCAGCTCCTGCTATCATTAGCAGTCCTTAATCTTGATCAGAAGTCAGCTGGCTCTGGACCAATGCCAAGAAAGCTTGCCATCTGATTTTGTACACCACACAGCACAGCTATTAATGGGACCAGAAGCTACAAGTATAGTATCCGGAGAGAGCATCTAGGAGAGGAACCAGCTCACATTGCATCTGTACTCAGAGAGGCACGAGCCTCAGTGAAAACCCAGATACTACCAGGCAGCTTATCAGCAGTATATTGCTTCATTAAAAGGCAAACATTCTTAGCACCTGATGATTTTCTACTGCAGGCAGGATTATCTGTAATTTGTGAAAGAAAAATACATTTTGCAACTTTCTGAAAGATGCTAATTTCTTTCATTGTAACATGGCATTCATCACCATGCTTCATAAAACCGTATCTGAAATATCAGCTAAAACTTGGAGGAGAARGGTGTAAAACATACCTTCTTTTCCATATCAACCTTTCATCAAAATTGAAACCTTGAAAACAGAAAAATTTCTCCTCGTTTTAGGGAGAAGCTTCACGATTCAGGTTTTTGATGAAAAAAGGAAACAATTTTCATGGAAAATTATTTAATTTTTGTGATAGAGGGGAGAACAACCCGTCCCCTCCATCTCAGAATTTTATTGAAAAATTAATCAGAAATAAATGCAGTTTCTGAACTTCACTAATCAGTGAAGTTGCCCAAGCATTTCATAGAAGAGGAGAGTGTACCAGCATCATGTGATCCCTGTGATCTGGAGCATGAGCTGCTGTAAGTCAGCACAGATTCCTCCACTGAGAATCACAGAATAATTTATGTCAAAGGACCTCTGGACGTCATCTGGACCAGTCCCAGCTCAAGGCAAGACCAAGTCAATGGTGTTGCATGTTTTTTAAGAGAACAGTCTGACCATAAATACATTTGTCGATGCACACACCCCAGCAACATGAATATTGGTAAGATATAAAAGATTATTACCTTATAACATTAGCTGTTCTGTTAGTTAGATAACAAGYCTATGAGCTATATACATATATACATTATGTGCTTAACTTCAGGCACATAAGCGTATGAATACTGTCCTGAGAAAAATGTCACGACAACTATTTCAATACACTTCTAAATAAATAATTTTAAATTTTCATTAGTTTCATCTGACGCAGCTGGTACCAGACTTGTGTTGCCCCAGTGTTAGAGAAGAAAGGAATTCTCACCTTTTCCTGCGATGCCTGTTAGCTGAAGTTGCCAGGCAGGTTGGTTTTGTGATCTGAAGGAAGCAAAGTGCTGGCTCCCTTATAAATACTTCTAAACTCCGAAAGGAAAGGGATGCTCCGTTTCACCGCAATACCACAGAATTGCAACACGTGGCTTGAGTTCCTTTTTTACATAGTGGCAGAGCTAAAGCAAAAAAAAAAAGTTTGGGACTCCCAGGTAAACTTTAAAGAGGAAATGAGATTATGAGATTGTTACAGTGACCTTTATGGTATGCCAGAGGCATTTCCTTTCCTGCCTGATTTTCTGTCTCTCTCATACTGCCTGTTTATCATCTGAGGAAGAGTAAATACAGACTAAATGAACTTCCAAACCTGCCTAATGGGGAATTTATCATGAAGACAGAAAGAGAAAGTTAAATAAACTAAATCTATTTCTACCTGGTAAGCACGAAAGAGATAATTACATGAAATTAAATCCCAGCTACCACATCAATCAGAAGAAAAGCTAAGGGAAAATTAATTTTTAATTGCTGTTTTAGAATTGTATTTATTCTAAAAATAGAGACTTAGGTCAACCAAAAAATAAACAATTAGTTCTGGCTCAGAGATAAAAACCTGAGATTGTCACATTATTTTATGTTGCAGTTTTTAAATATAACCTATTGTTTTTTCTTTATAAACTCATGTTCCTTTTAGACCTGTGCTCAAGCATAAGAAAAGCCCCATACATTACATATGCTTTGAAAATGAGGAAAAAGTTTCTATTGATTTTTTTATTAATTATTTGTGAAACAATAGAAAACAATTCGTTTTATTTGTCAGGCAAACCAAAACTGAGTTGTTCTTCTAGCCCTGTTCCAAACATGAATAAGATGACTGAAAAGTTATAAGCAGGAAGAAATACATTGCTTATAAAAGCAAAAAAAAAAATGGTTTCAAATTCAACCTGACATGCTTTAGGAATTCATACAGACACAACTCTACCCTGTGTGCTTTCTAGTGACAGGAGTATTCCCACAGCCCAGAGATCAAAGCTATAATGTAGTAATCCAGCAATGAAAAGGTGGTGCCTGTCCCTACTGCTATAGTCAATGGTTTTTCAGAAGTCCTTCACACCGATGAAACAGCACAAGCATCTGCAATATGTTGCATATTTGGTGCCCCCAAATATGGCAAGGACATAAAACAAAAAGAGGAACAACCCAAATTAGCAGTGAGATAAATTTACTATGAACCCCAGCAGTTCCCAGTGCATGGGGTTCCTGTTTATTGTCACACATCTGGGAGGCAAACAGCAGAGAGGGTGGCATGCTCTAGTTTGAAAGAGGGTAGTTTCAGGGTTCTGGATTAACCGTGCTGAAAGCTTTACACAAATGTACTGTATTGCCAGTGGAATCCTTTTCTCTCCTTAGCCATTCTCTTTAAAGAAACACTGCTTGAGCAGGGTCACATACACCTTTGGCAGCTGAGCTTTAACTCCCTCCCGTCTGGCAAAACACAAAACTAGAGCACTGCAATCTCAGATGGGCCTAACAACTTCCCTGCCGAGTCCCGCGTACCCAACCTGTCACTCAGACGTCAGCCCCAGGCTTCCCTTTGCCAGAGCTCCCAGCCGGAGCTGGGCCAGGGCAGAGTGGGAGGGCGGCAGGCTGAGAGCGCAGCTTTCGGAAGCGGGTTTGAAATCGCAGCTCTGTCACAGAGAAAAACCGCTCCCTTCACATACTGTATACTGAATCTGGATCAAAGTGGCTTATTGATTTATTCATGGCACAGAATTGAGCAGCAACCAGAACTATTCATTTGAGATCCATATCAATAATGATTGATCCATATCAATAAAGATAAGCCAGAGTGCTAGACACTTCCAAAATGTTGATTAATACCTATACATCTCCACCCTCCACTTATCCCAAAAAGCTCTAATCTCCCCCTCCCACACATACACACGGTCTTACACACACATTAAAAGCACGTGTGGGTTACAAGCGCAGGTACCATCTTTGCATCTGGCTGATGCTTGTCTTCTTCTCTTACATGATCATTTGGGACAAATGTCTTCTCAGGCAGTTTTGGGTCCTCCATTCGCATACACTGTTTATATTCCCACTCCTATCTTAACAGCTGTTGTTATCCAGGCCATTTTGCCAAAGGTGGGCCATGCAGACACTGACACTTCTTCTGCCCTTGTTGTTTCACTGTTCAGAAAGAGAAAATGGCAGTCTGAGCATTTTGAGAAAGATGTGGCAGAAGCAGCTGGGGCACAGGCAAGTGAAAGGTTTTCAAACTGTTCCAGGTGACAAAATTGCCTCCTTCTGATCCTGGTCCCTGGCTACCTTTGAAATGCATGTCAGAAGGAGGTTGGGCACCGTATTCCCATTCATCTGCTTCTCCCAGGGGAAACCTCCTAACAAGGGCAGGGAGGACACCCCAGTGAATGGTGACACCCCTATCCCCTTGCAGTCTCAGCCTGTTCTAATTGCAGCCTCCGGGAAGCACTGAGGGCAGCTCTCCTTTCACAAATGAGAAAGAGCCCAGGCTGAATCAAGGTTAGGCAACAATTTGTTCCCATTTAAGACAATTTCCAATTTCCAAAATTCACTTCTGTGATGACACACAAGTTTAACAGCAAGCCGGCAATGACCAAGAAAACGTGAGAGCTGCATTCACTCACTGAGCAGATAAATAAGGGCACAAGTAACTTTACATACATGTTGCCTACTTCTTTCTCAACCCATCTTAGCTTGCCTGTTTGCTTATGTCAACCATGTATTATGTGGCTTTTCTTTTTTGACGGTAATGTCACTAACGCATAGCTTAAACATTTGCCCAACCTGATGGTAGTCTTTAAATGCCTGCTCAGTTCTGAAACATGAGTAGTTAATGATTAATATAAATAAATACACATTTTCAGAGTGTATGCCTGCACACACATGCATAAAGCCTATATAATTGCCTTAGCTCAGTTATTGTTACAGGACAAAAGGAGTAATACGGTACTTAAGCTTTATGTCAAGAATCCTAGATGCGAGTTATGGAGCACAGATACAACTGTCTGGAACTTCCTTGATGGGATAGTTTGCTATGATCCATCAGAGGAATTTTTAAATATTAAAACATAGAGATTGTGAAAATATCTTTTGATGACAGTCTGATTTTCCATTATGAGCTCATATATTCTTAAGGGGAAATTTGGAGGAGAGCAGCTTCTCTCCCATCATTTTATCCTACTTCCCCTATGACACTGAAAGAGAATGGTGGAAACTCTATGTCCATGTTTTGCTTTCCTCTAATGCAATGGAAACACTCCTTTTTGGCAGAAATGGCCCATCTGAAAATGGTTTTCCTTTCTTTTGAGGGGCAGATGATTTTTGCTTTGTGGAATGACACACTTACTTCACCACAATCCAAGAAAAAACCTGCATAACATTAGTAAAAGGAAGATTTATATAAACTGTATAATCAGTATGATTCCTCTACGTGGAATTTCCTTCAGCATCTGGCTAGTTTTGCATGGATGTAAATTTGGAGATTAATGCTAAAGATCAAGTTTTATTACTGTTATTATGAATGTAGTAGCAGTGAGAAGGGTACTCTGTTCTTTATATATAATTCACTAAACRGTGATTTATGTGACTTCATCAGGAAATACTGTGTAATATTAGCATATCAATGAACTTTCCTAAAAAATTCCAGTTGCAAGCTACTACGAGGAATCATTGAACCAAGGTCAAACCTTAGAGAAATGCAAAACAATAGAGGAGAAAAATACATCCCACTTCTATTAAAAATCAAAAAATCCAAGCTTTATACAACAGTGATTCATTTGCATTATGATACAGCTAGAGCAGCCACCCAAGATAGGGACTTTGGGTATCTCTCCTTAGATGGAGAGGACAATAAGATGTTTACCTCCTTTGCGCTCCAAGCTGGTAGGCCATCCACTACCTCCAGAGTGGAGATTGCACAATAGCATTACTGTGGCCTGACCTAATTAATTGGCCAGTATCACGCTAATGTAGCTACTCAACTTTCAGATTAGAGCTGTTGTTCAGTGTAGGGCTGAATGTGGATATAAAATACATGTAGACACAAAGCACTAGCTGGTGCTAAATAAGAATAGTAAGAAGGGGTTTTCATGTCTTAGTCCTACTCCCTTCTCCCCCAGTAAATCCACAGCTGCCCAGTCAACTTATAACTCACAACGCATTGGGTGTCTCTATGTAGACTCCATTATACATACAACCTGTATTTAGCGATAATATTAGAAGTAAAAAAAGAATGTGAGGAAGGAGATAGTACTATCCTGCATAAGCATAAAAAAAGGCAAAAAGAAGTATGACATTTCAAAAGGGTTTTAGGAACCGAGCCACATTTTCTACAGTAAATGACTCCAGAGAGTCAATGGGATTTGGGTACCTAAGTCTATGATATGCTTTTGCAAATCTTCATAGTCRCTCAGAAAATATGGGGCAGAGATACAAAAGAAACTGGTATCTCTGTAAGATTCATTGCAGAACTATAGAGATACCAGCCCTCTTTAACACAGGAAGCACTAAAGTTCCTCCCCCAGAGCATGCATATGAAGATGGTTCATTGCTTTTTTTACGTGCAATGCAATGCAGTGCAATGCAATGCTTCATAGTACATCAGTCTGCTGTTTCCATCATAAATGTTGTTTASATTCAATAAATCTGATATGCTACACTCAGCTGTAGGATCTAGATGCAAGTTGCTCACTTTACGTGAAGTTCACTCATTTCTTGAGTGTGATGTTGCAACTATTTAAAATCCACTGTCACCATTACTTAGGCTAAGATATAGTGCTGGGGGTGGGGGAAATAACATATCAAACTGAAAGTAAAGGGGAAAACCCAGTAGTAAGTTACTGGCTTAAATTCAAGCAGCATTTTCTTGTTTGTCAGGCAACTTCCATACAAAGGAGGCCAGACGCTTGATTTCTCTGCAATTCTAAAATTGCATGTAGCATTTTTCAGGTATTCACAATAAGTTAGTAATAGGCAAGTATAAAATCCTTGGGCAACAAATTCAGTAGCTGGGTATCTGTGCAGAGACCCTGATGACATACTTGTGATTTGTATTACACTAATWGGAATTTCAACTGATTTAAGACATGACAGGGAAAGGTACATAGGCAGGTAGATTGGTCACAGTTTTTAGAGCCAGTGGTTGTTAGCAATAGATGTGTGATGGGGTCAGATAGTCTTTTAAAACCCAGAATCACACACCCAGGTCAATAAGTCTACAGGAAACAACAGTAGCCATTCTACATAAACTTGAAGGTGACAAAGGAGGCAAGAACCGATGCAGTCCATCACAGTACTTTAAGCTGTAAGAACATCCCTGGAAAAGTCTGTATTTTCTTTACTAAAAGTCAGTTAATACATAAGACTTCTCTGTTGGTGTTAGGACCAGGCAATGTAGGAAAATCATTTCAATGTGGACAATTACTAGAGAGCATCTATTGTATGGTCTAGAAAATGCTTTGATGCTCTCATACTGCTTTTCAGTTATTCCTTGGCCACAGTTGAAGAAAGACCAATGCAGGAGAAAGATAAAGTGGAGAATTATAGCATGACATTGAAGAGAAGAAAAAACATCTACACTAACATTCAGTTAGAGAAGAAGTTATTGAGAAATTACTCTCAGGTTTTGGAATTGTGTTAATCATCTAAAATTAATCAAATACTTTTCTCAGACATTAACTGATTTTCTCGTATGAAATACATCTATTTAATTAGATATTATTACAAAATATATTTGTTGATAGGTGGGAATTAACTTTGTGATACACGTCAGTTTTGTGCAGCAAGTGACATGCTTTCAATGCACACACTTAAGACAAAGTGTCCAGTGAGTGACCTTAAGCAAAATAAAAGCAGAGGTTAAGCATGCCTCAGAGAGAGACAGAAGTTGGTTATAACAACACCTTTTCCAGATCTTTTATATTTCAGGAGTCATTATGTTACAATTTTTGTGGAATTATATGGAATATTCTATTTTTAACCACTCACCTATCACTTAATAGAACAGTATTTGAAGGACAGTTTACTTTTTTTTAATTATTCTCTTTCAGCAACTGTAAGAATTCGTTTTGGCACTTGGATTTGCCGTCTCAGAGGTGCCTTTGATGTCTCAGAGGTGGGACAAATAATAAGCTGTTGGCAACATGAGATATTGTTCTCCTTTAATGCAGTATGAGCTTGTTACAYCCCTATGGCCACCTGCAATATCAAGGGGCCTTGCGAGGAACAGGCTGCTCATGAACCATAGATGCAGGACTGCAGCTTTTGCCCTGGCTAGCGTAGCCCATGCTAAGTGATCTGCAGTTTTGGTGAAGAGCTGGGGAAAAAAGTGCTGTTAATTTCCTCCCATTTTGGGGGGAAAGGGAAAATTGTCAAAGGCCCTGAAAGACGTTTTGAACCACTCCAGCCTTTTGGTAGTATATTGCAAAAACTCACATAAGTTTCCAGCTTTATCTGGGACCCTCCTGGCCGTTCTTTTTCAGCTGCACCAGAGCTGGGCTCAGGAAATCTAAAACAACACCTGGAGCATTAAGAGGATGATAGTGGTTAAAAATTCTCACCTTTTTTAATAGTAAGAAATCTGGACATAAAGGTAATGCTTCTTTAGGGGAGAAGAAGGGAGGAAAACAGGTCTTTCTCCAGAAATGGCCCAAGACTTCTGAACGAAATGTTCCAGGAAGTCAGAAAACATCACTGTCTTCTGCTCCAAATGCACTCTTTTTTTTTTATTACCCTGCCTGCAATGTGTTTATAAAGACCAAACAAACCCTCCTTGCCCTTCTAATCCGCACACACTTCCTCCTCTGGGGAAAAAAGCAGTCTGTGCTATATACATGCACAGCGCTCAGGTACCGGCCTGTTATCATGGCATTAATGAGAGGAGAGCAAAGTAGAGCAGAGGAGTTATTCTTGCTAGGAGTTCTGTTGACTAAGTCTACGTTTGCATGGTATTTCACAAGCAGATTTGCACCTTTCTTAAGAGGGCATGTAGTTCAGGCTTGGCACTGTGCTAACTACTGCCATGCGACTTCTGATCAAGCTCAGGATCCCAGCAGAGCAAGCTGACATCTGTGTACAAAATACTGTATTGGCAGAATTTCAATTGTACTCTTAGTGCATGTATGTCAGTACAAAGTGTGATCACTATGAAAAATACTTCTTATCTGCTTTTATTGCTATTTTAAAGGGGAAGATGGACATAAATTAAAGTACTTGGGGATATACCTGGAAGAAAAGGGAAGTCCTGACAACTTCCTATTTTGCTATGTAATTATTGATGTAATTATTTTATGCTAAAGCCTAGAGACTCAGGGACCCCATCTTAGGGATACCAGGTGTTCATAGTAAGATTCAGTGCCCAGTCATGATCTAGGCATCTTGTTGCATCATTTTTTATCTGTCAGAAAATTCCAGGTTCCTGGAGGTGGTGAAAAGATATTTTAAATTACGTAATAATAGCTTTAACACCTCCTATGACTGTTAATGAATGAGGTCATACAAGGCCTATTTGGAAAGCAAAGATGTTTCACAAATGAACCACTGAAGCATCCCTCAACTTCTGAAAGCCAAAGGAAATTTCTGAAATGACTCCAGTGGTTGCTTTGTGATACGACATTCACTTCTGTAACTTCTGTGAATGTTAGCTTTGCTGACGTCATGTTGTAATAAGTGGGACTACCGTATTACCAACCCCGAGTGTTAAAAATTCAAGAGCTGTGACATGTGACGGTTTCTAGCAACCACAGTAGAATAGGGAAAAGAGAGGGACTGTGGACTGGCAAATCCTCCCTGCTGTTATGTAGCAGATAATACTTGGAATAAATGTGGCCAGGAGGGCCTACAGCCCTGCTAGTCTTCTGCAGTCCCCAGATGTTATCTACTCCAGGGAGTTATTTTTTAAACAATATTTTCTGTCTTCTGCTGGTATTGTATTTAGGATTCAGAGTCTAGCCAAGTTACACTTGTCAGCTATTCTTTGCAACCACAATAGCTAGAAGCTGATTTTAGTAAAAAATGTAAGCTGAGAATTCAAGCTCATGCATTATCATGTAAATCTAAGCCTTAAGATTAACTGTCATGTTAAGAAAAGATGAGTCCCTGTAAAATTGAGAGTTATTAGTACTATAATTAGAGAAATAATAAGGTTGCTTGGTACTAGTCTAGGACTAATTAAAACTGCGTAATTCAAAAYTTTACATAGCTTTTATGTTAATAAACTGCAAAAGGTAAGGTAATCTGTGAGCAGTTTCTGGAACTTTGCAGCATGCTCTTAAARGAAAGCTGAAAGAAAAGCCTTTTTTTGGCTTTTATTTTCTATTCCTGATAGAAGACAAATTTGGATTAATGTGAATTTATACAGAGTTTGTACAGTGGAAAAAGGAATGTTCCATGTTTAAAGAGGGAACAGTACAGGCTTAATCCTTCTCCCTCTAATATAAAGGGTAAATCAGTGTAGACATCAGTGAAAACAGCTTTTGCTCCAGTGTTCACAAAAAAACCTCTTGGGTACTAAAACTACAATGCTTAGACAGGAAAACTTATTTCAGACTTCTCTGAATCTGACCAAGGTACCTGCAGAAAGGTTGCCCCATGTGTGCAGACTTTGGCTGAAACAACCTGGAACCACTCAACTCGAGGATAGGAAAATCTTGCACTGTTTTAAAAAGGACCTGATATCAGACCTGAGGCGTGCTGCCTGCCTTCTCACAGAGTGGATCAGGAGACCTAGGTCTATCCTCTGGCTTATTTAGGAAATGAATGCATGTGTTAGGCTTTTTTAATATATTCTGTGCAACAGAGGTTTGCAAACTGGCCCACAGCCTGCTCTAAGATGCTTATAAATGAGTTTTAAAAGAGTAAGGCCACCACAGTAGACTAAAATTCTCAACAGACATTTGAAATTCCACTGGAAAATTTGAAGAAATATGAAACCCAGGTTTTCAGTATCCACTTGAGTCATATATCATGCAATTTCAAGGACAGAAAACTAATATATTCTGTTCTCTCTGTGTAGTTAGTTTCATATAGTTAATCATGCAGCAAACCACCAGGGAGATCAGCAACACATGAGTTTAAGTTGGAAGTGTGCAATAGAATTCACRTTCCTTAACTTTGTCCATTAAAAAGGTGTTCAGAGTAGATCTGAACTCTAATAGGGAGCATACAAATATTTSAATAATTTCTCAATGTATTTTTTTGTAAATTAAAAAAATGAAAGCCCAAAAAGTTATTTTTAGTGTCACTTCTTTCAGTGCAAAACCACACTTTCTGTAGTACAGCATTGTGCTGTAGTTTTGTATTACATTTTTCTACTTTTAAAAATTATCATCCCTGAAAAATTGTCCTTTATTACAGAGTTACTAATTGTAGCCATAAAACAGTAGATCCATATATATTTTTTTCTCTTCTCAACAGTATCAGTTTTCTTCATCAATTTTAAAACTGTTGAACAGTCCTTGTTGTTATAATGTAAATGAATGTAAACTGATACGAATCAGTTAACTGAATTTAGCTTGTTTTTATTTGGAAGGAGGAAGTCTCTTAAAAATTTCTTTTACCACTAATATGATGTCTCTGCAGCCAAAAGCAATTAAACAAGCAGAGGGAAGAGACATAAGAAAGAGTCTTTGGTTTTTAACTATATTTTGTCTGTCTCATTCCCAGCTGCATTGACATACAGACTGTTACAAGATTAATGGGAATTAGACCGTTTCATATCTAACCACAGCAGCTCCATTTCTCACCACCACACACTTCTGAATGAAATCTTTGCAGAAGGCTTCTTGTTCAAGGTACAGGGGCAGGTGTGGAATGTGTGGCAGCTGTAAGAGTGGAACAATAATGACAATCTGAAGTTGCAYCTCTGTATGGTCCCTGTCCTGAGCTTTCCGAGCGTTTGCCACCGCCATTCCTGACCAGTTCATGCCAACTGAATGGCGGTTCTGTACTGGGTGCAAGCAACTCGGTTGCTGGCTGTGGCCCACTGCTCTGCTTCTTTTCCCTGTTGCGTGCTGTATGGCCTGTGGCTTTCATTTCATTTTGTGCCCAAAAAATTCACTGCCTCATTACACAAACTACAGAGGACAGACCCATGGACAGTCTTTGTGGTCACGAGAATGCAGCAATGGCAGGTTTTTGAGCCCGTATGGACACACACGGGCTCTTGAWCTCTGCCTCAGTTTCAGATCCTGTAGAAGTTACTCTTTTGCTGGTAGATTTTGTTGTAYCATGCAACATTTTTATAGCTAGTTCATGGTTTAACAGTTCTGATCTCCCCTTAGGTTTCTAATAAAGGGGAAAAAAAGTAAAATAGGAAGCAAAGAATAAGAATGTATGGCCCCGATCAGGCCAAAGGCCAGTTGAGCTCAATATCCTGCCTCAAACAGTAGCAGAGAACACAGGGAAGACTTTTAGGTTAGTTGAGACCAAGCACACACTGAGCCAGCTGGTATGGCCCCTGTGTTCAGATGCAAGGAAGAGAGTAGGAGGGTGAAGACATTAAGACCAAGCTGCTTCATCCAAGGAGCAGGTCTCTACTGCCTGAGCTGCCCAGATGCAGAAAGGTGAGGAGCAGAGAGAGTGATCACTGTCCTTCAGTTCTTACYGCCTGTGAGCGACATAATTGGACTGGGGCACAGAGGAAGCAAAAAAGGAAAGGAGGTGACTGCTTACATTTCTTTTTGAGCAAGGCAAAAGCAGACACACAGCTTTTCATGTCATTATGGGGTGTCTTTTGAGATTTTGGGTGTGAACCTACCTACTGTTCCTTATTCAGGGGAGATTACTGGTTGGTCAATAATTCAGCAAACAATTTAGGTGTCAAATCGAGGAGAAAGCCTTGCATGAGGGAACTTCCACTAAGTACTTTCCCAAAAGAATGATGAAACTGCTTGCATGGAGTGAACACATTTGTTTCTGCTTACCATCATGTCATGGAGTATGAGGACGTGCCTGGAGTTACTCATGTTGGGAATTGTGCTCTCTTGCTCCTCCCTTGGCTCTGACATCATCCTGAGTAAATGCACCACAACAGGTCCGTAGAAAAAGTGTCTGTCACACAGATGAAATCATTGACCAGTGTCAGTAAATTCCTGCACTTGAGCAGGAATGAGATCTCTTTTAAATTTGTCTGAGGAGACAGAAAAAAAAAGAAAAGGAAACGCTTCACATTTCAGATGTTCATGGATTTGTACTTAGGGTTGGTTTTYGCCAAAAATGTAACCCAGTGCCTTTTTTTGGTTATCCTATACACAGGGCTCTTCAGAGGTGTGAACGGACTATYAATACTCAATTCAAGTTAAAATTGACTGCTTTTTGCACATARGAAAGCTCATTTGATCCTGTGCCAGAAGAGGAGAGTCTTTACTGGGTTYGGCTCTCATTGTAGGCAGACAGGATAAAGGTAATAAACCCAGGACMTTCTAGATTATGGGGAGAAGAGGATGCTATCCTGTTAAGTAAATAAATGACCTCTGCAGCTATCACACAGTGATTATTGACTCTCCTGTGTCACTTCCTAACTCTGCTTAGGAAGCTTAACTCTGTGTGTGTGTGTGTGTGCAGTCCTCACTCTATCCAGCTGGAGAATGAAGGAACAGGATGGAAATTAAACTTAGTCTCCAATTCCACAGTGCAGAGCTACAGAGCATAAAGATTCATTGGCCCCCAAATTCCACTTGACTTGATAAGCTATTTGAGCCTAAAGTGCGTCACTCCATTTTTAACTTTACATCTTTAATTGGCTTTTTCTGTTGCTTCTTTCTACAGGCAAAATCCCCGAGGACACTACTCCGAGTATGCAAAACAAAAATTCAATTCCTCTGTGCAAAGTTAAATGAAGTTGCACAATAGGTATTGACGTAATGAAYACATCATGGAGTTTCTTCCTACCTCCACCAAACGTTTCCCCGGCACAAAAAGTCAATCAAATGTGGGTTCCAGCCACAAATGACATTACTTCCTTTCCGTGGTAATAGCTACTGCAAGGAACACCATAGGAAAACAATACACCTAATATTCACTGTGAATTTCTCTCACTTCTGTTGACCGAGCAGAGTTTGCTTGCGTTTGTGACTTTCCACAATGTAAACTCCTCTAATATTGTGAGGCAAAGCTGTACTATCTTCCAATTAGTTATGTAATTTCTAAGGCAAGTGAGAAACAGCAGGAGAAAGCCCTGCATTGCAGAATCTCTTCCATAAGCACAGGCCTGACTACCTCAGAAGTTAAACATTAATATTCCTATGCAACGCTTGTTTGTATATGTAATAATAATATCAGTTTTAGATGTTCTGTTTCAATTCTCTCCACCTATAATTAACATCCGAGTGTAAGAATCACTTCAGAGAGCTTTAGTCTGACAATCATAACCATAAATCCCTTTGTCAAGGGAACTGTTGTTTGCCCAAAGCAAACAAGACGTCAATCATATTTAGAGAGTTCAGCAGAAAAGCACTTTTATCACAGAATGCTGTCCAGTACAGGTAGCTTAATGTTGTAGATAGATTGGATGGAATAGAAATTTTGCAGTAGAACAATATATATCAAGTAGTATCCTTCATATATTAACTGCTACCTTCTGCTTTTTTCTTTTTTTTTTCCAACCAGCTGAATTTAATGAACATACTGCTTAACTACTGTGAGCATCCTCATGGAAGGACACTTCCATCCGGATCTGCAGGGAACTTCATGCTGGCTGAAAGGGCCAGTCAYGTTGCAGGTTGTGGTCAGCATCATGAACCTGGCACTGCTCCACGGCCAGCTGGCAGGAACACCACAGCCACAGGATGTGGTGTGAAGACAGCCATACTCCTGGAGTCACCACACAGCTTTCCACAGAAGTCAAATCTGCAACAAAGTGTGTCGTTTTAAGAAAACAGGAACTTCCAATCTGCAGTAGAGTTATAAATAACTGAGGGCAAAGTTTATTCACAACTGCTAGATGGGAGGTGACTGGGCATAGCCATGGATTTAAGAACAGAGTCATGAGAGCTAAAATCCCTAGCAGTCATGAATTTCCATTGTGACAATACTATAATTACCATTTCATTAYAGGGGACTACATTTGCATTGCCCTTTCCTTACAGTTAATTGTTCATGAAAAGGAAGAAATGGAAATGAGGAGAAAAGAACCCCAGAAACATTATACTATCTTATGCACAAATGTCTCTTTTGAATGTCTGTGACTGAGCAGGTGAGATAGAACTTCATTCACTTGTGCTGCAGTCTTATTTAAATATAATAATTCTAAGGAAAAGGAAAGACGGGGAGAGAAACACAGATTCTACTAAATAGCCTTGATTTTTGTCAAGGCAGTGAAGGTTACATTATCTCWCACTGCACTGCTGTACATTCTGTATGCATTCATAGGTGAACCAGAGACRTGACATTTGATGTGTTCAGTAGTGCTCAGGTTTTTGCTACGACTTGAATCAGGATTCCTAGCAAGCAAGGCAGAAACGTGGTAGAAAAGACGTAGGTACATTTCCATTAACAGCACATATAAAACCATATGATGTGGATAAGGCATCAGTAGATAACATTGTGTGTAGTTGTATATAGGTTGTGTCTGTTATCACTATTCATTGTTCAAAGACTTAGACATGAGGATTTGTCCTAGAGACTCTTTATCTCCATTCTCTCATAAAAAAAAGCATTACTAGTGTTGAAATCCAGCAGAATGCAAGTAAGTTTAATGTTCCCCACAAACAACTTCAGCATATCTGTATTTGGGAAGGAAAATTTAAAGCCACTCCTCTTAAAAGAACCAATTTTTTCAGTTGGAAGGGGAATCCTGGTCAAAGTTAAAGCAAAAAAAAAATACCCTTTGCTTAAACTTAGGAAACTGTGATAAAAGATCCTGTCCATAGGAGAAGGCACTGTGTCCATCACTCAGTGTGCAGTTAGAACATCTGGCAGCTCCCCTTCCCTGTCACTGTCTTTCCTTTGGAGGCTTAGACCTGCCCCACGACCATATGGGAGGGTTCCTGCATCTGAGATACAACAGGAACCCCAGGATGGCACTGCCAGTAACATCTGGTAGCCTTTGACCTTTACTACTAGCTTCAGACCAGAGACTACCTCCTACCCAGTCCTGGCATCAAAGTTCAAGTTCTTGTTGACCTCAATCATGACAACAGCCATCCCAGCTGGTGCTACTGCCGCTCTTTGATGTAGCTGCTTGGTTGCTACGAATCAAAGACTCTTCCTCTCATGTCCGCTCAGCTGGCAGAAACTGGCACTTGCAGAAAAGGAAACAACAGACCAGAATCTTACATGAGATGAACAGGCACAGTGGTACTGCAGAGCTGTGCCAGCATGACTCCCACAGGTTGAGAACCCGACCTGAAATCCCTGTAGGATTTCACTGGTATTGCTCACTGGCTGGAGCAATGGGCAGGGCAGAAGAATAGGTAATACCCCATTAAATAGTTTAAACTTCCTAGCCRTGCTCAGGCTGCTGTGCTTTGCAAGTTTCTAGCAACCATCGATATCAGCAGAGTAGGTGTACTAATACCTGTGAGAAAGCTGGTCTTTATAAATGTTTGTGCTATGCAAAAAGGAAAAAGGTGCTAAAATTTGCTCAAATGAATTTAGGTTTGGGCAGCTCGTGGRAGCTGAAATGGCCAGAGATAAAAAGGTCTTCAGACTTTTTTGGAATCAGTTTAAAGTCTTACTATAATTATTAGGAAAACATTAGGCACTCAGCAAGWTGTCTTGATAGACTGGGGGGAAGGGGAGGGCACGAGGGGAAGAGAGAAAGACACAGAGAAAATCAGAGAAACAAATAAGGAAACAGAAGGAAACAAAAGTAGAAGCATTTAAAGTAAAATTTCAAAATCTAGTTTTGGGGAATCTAAAGCACTCTAAGTCAATTTTGCCTGTGTTTCCAGCCTTTCTTGATTAGTTTTGATTAAAAAATTTTCCCAGATTTTTGGATCCCTTTTCTCCATACTGATGASTTTTTGAGGTAATGGAACATCTGGTAAAAAAGAAAATTCCATTTTCCTTCACAATTTCACTGAAAAGAAACCACTTTGCATTTCAGCAACATTTTCTCTATCTGAGGTTGAAACCTTCTGTTTGCTAAAACTGTTTGGAGTGCTCTTTTATTTTTTTTTTTTACAAACCTGTTAAAGCTGTAAGTATTGTGGTGAAACCATAGAGGGAAAGAGGCAGGCCAGGAGCAGGACATTTCCCAGGTAACTCCATTTTCTTAGTAAGAAACAGCTGAAAGATGTCTGTGGCTTGGAAGTGCAAAAGGCGGCAGTAGCGGATGCCCGTTGCACAAAGGCTGGAGCCTGGGCCTGGAGCGTGGGCGAGTGACGGCCCCATCCCCCGGCCACCACGAGGGACCTGCGTGGGGTCTGCGCGCTGCCCGGGGGCTCGGCTTTGCCTGCTGAGCCCCCCGGGCACCGCCCCCCCGGGCACCGCCCCCCCGGGCACCGCCCCGCCGGGCACCGCCCCCCCGGGCACCGCCGGCAGGACCCGCCCCCTGCTCCCACCCCTCAGCGCAGAGCGGGCGGGAGCCCCCAGCACAGCGGCGGGCACGGGAGGGCAGGGGCTCGTCTTCCCACCTGTACCACTACAGAGCTGATAAGGGCTTCGGGATTTCGTGGCAGAAAACATCAAGACAACATTTCTGGGAGCAGCCACTGCTGCTTTCTCACCAGGCCTATTGGTTTAGTCAGAGCAAGCACAGGTTTTACCTTTTTTCCTGATCTTTTTGCATAGGCTAACAATGACTTTGGCTGACATATTTTTAATTAATGCCCACAAGAAGCCCTAAGACTTTCCTTTTTTCCATGTTTTTTCTCATTTACTGACCATTTTCACAGTGCAGAGTATTCCATGCTCTTCAGTGAAAAAAGGGTCTATATGAAAACAGCCACGTAATGACAGAGTGAAATGCCAGTTCCTCAGATTCATTTTATCTTTCTTAGAAACTTGTCTTGCAAGAAGTTGGCTGTTTTCACTGAGAGTGATTTCTCCGCCTCAGAAAGGAAAGGAAAAATTTTCCTTACAAAGAGTTGTATCAAGCCCAACAAAGCTGAAGTGTGGCAAAGGAAAAAAAAAGCCACCAGCAGAGAGAACAAGTCTAAGGGGCGCTCACTGCGGAAGCCGATGGCAACGCTGGCTGGCTGGGGGTGTCCCGTGCGCAGTCATCGCAGGGTGCAGGACAACCCTGCTACTTCAGTGGTGTCCTTCAYACGCGCCAGCTAATATGCGGGGGCCAAAGCCTCCCCCTTCGCRGCATGAGAAAAAAGTCACTATTTTGAAATAACATTCAGTACATTGCATCTCTGTCCACTGAGACTACTGTGAGTATTCGCTGCAAATTCCTCCAGGAGCATAGCATAGGTTTGTGCTGCTCATGTCCACCTTCTCACTCACCACAAGACAAAAGAGGTTCAGATTAAAACCAGCTATTCAGGACTGCCTGTGTGTTATTTGAAGTCATTGCAATGTACTGAACACTATTTCAAAATAATGACCTTTTTCCTCATGCATTCACAATTTCTCTCCCTCAACAATTCTGATTTTCAGTTTTGAAATACTAAGACCGTTTTGTTATGTTAAAAACTTTGCTGTTTCCTTCTGACATCAGCCAGAGGTGGAGTACGCATCACTAATTTGCATAGCCTCCTCAGCTTTAGCAAAGCTTCCAGTTGCTGACTGGTTATCTAGGGATGTAATAACCAGCTCCAGTCTGTACTGGTTTTGGCCAGGATAGAGTTAATTTTCTTCCTAGTAGCTGGCATGGTGCTGTGTTTTGGATTTAGTATGAGAATAATGTTGATAACACACTGATGTTTTAGTCGTTGCTAAGTAGTGTTTACACTAGTCAAGGACTTTTCTGCTCCCCATGCTCTGCCAGGGGCACAAGAAGCTGGGAGGGGGCACAGCCAGGACAGCTGATCCAACTGGCCAACGGGGTGTTCCACACCATGGGACATCATGCTCAGTATATAAGCTGGGGGGAGTTGGCTGGGGGGCAGCGATCGCTGCTCGGGGACTGGCTGGGCATCAGTTTGCAGGTGGTGAGCAATTGCATTGTGCATCACTTGCTTTGTATATTCTTTTATTATTATTACTACTATTTTACTTTATTTTAATTATTAAACTGTTCTTATCTCAACCCACAAGTTTCCTCACTTTTACTCTTTCCATTCTCTCCCCCATCCCACCGGAGGGCAGGGAGTGAGCAAGCGGCTGCGTGGTGCTTAGTTGCTGGCTGGGGTTAAACCACACCACAGTCAAAACAACTCTGTGGTTTCATTTACATATTAGGGGAAATAAAACAATACGATGAGACAGAAGTGGACCTCTCTATTATGTAATAAAATTGTAAGCCTTTCAAAGAAAATGTAAGTCTGTATTCGCTGTAGTACTTCCCCCAGAACTGTCTGTAAAACCTAACTTGACCTCAAAACCCAGAAGCCTGAAACTGGTTTCTTATTGTCACAGGGAAGTGAGCTGTCGTAGCAGTCATATGAGTATCAAGAGCGGCACAGTCATTACAGTTATCGGCAAAGTGGTGGGTTCACGCACACACACACACGCGTGTGTGCATGCAAATTTTCTCCTCCCCTCCAATATCTCTGATAAAGTCCGTGTGATGCAAACTCCCAAACTAAAGGAAGGGCTCTAAGAAACTTGGAAATTCTCACCCTGAACCGTTCCTCCTCTGATATACCTGCCACATCTCTCTCACAGACAGAAATTTTGTTGTGTGGGAAAAWTTATAAGAAATTTGCAGGTTTTCTTACTTCAGTCAATGGTGTTTCTACTTCCAAATCATCTCCAGAGCCAGAAGTAACAGGTCTGTAGAAGATCATATCCCAAGAGCATGAAAACTGAGCCATGCTGTCATACTGCTGTCACAGTGTTGATGGAGTGAAGGGTATCTCCATATAACTACCAGCTGGAAGATGGAGAGAAAGAGATTTCAAGACCTTTAGATCCAGTGAATAAAGGGAAGAAAACATTTGCTGGGGACAGGAGCGTAATTTGCTCCCGTGAAATATAAAGGCCAGAAAACCTGTGATCTCGGTGATTAGTATCTTCAAAAGCCATCTGGCAGGGGAAGCGTGCCTGCCCGCAAGTTGCTGGAGAAGGGTTTTACCTGCTCTGTAAGCACAGCTCTGCCAACTTCATTTCTCTGTACGTCAGGGAAAGAACCCGTGTGCTCTGATGCAAACTCATGTGCCACCATGYTGTCACTATCTCCTGCCAGTGGAATAGGGTTGTGTGGCATCTGATTTGTACCTCTTTAGTGGGTCTGAAGGCCAAACTCTAAACATTGCATAAATAAAAAACCTTATGTATTATTTAAAACCAACACTGAAACCCAAGCACCTCCCGACAATGTAAATAGATTTAAAGTGACAGCATCCTTAAAGCACAGAACATGCGCTAATTCTCTTTAACTATACCAATATTTTGTACGTATCTTGTCCTGCTGACCAGTTGATCAGTTGCTCTTTAGAGTTTTAACTACGATATTCTACATAGAAAAATCTTTCACACTGTGAAAAATCATTGTCATCATTAAAGATAATGATAAAGAAGCCGATTTTCTTCATTTTCTTAGGAGAACTCTTCAAATATCAATTTCTAATGCTTTTCTTTGCACCACATTATATTGGACATCAACCAATCAATTCGTGTGTCACATATTTTTCATGTCAATACACAGTCCTGTAACTACAAATGGTGACTTTACACTGACTTTTTTGGAGCCAGGATTTAGCTATTGGTTTCTACGTGCTTAGGAACTGAAGTTATATCTCTGCTCCATTTAAATAACAGAATATTTAACTCAGAATGAAAAAAAAAACTTGTGTTCATTTCACTGGGTCAGGATTTAACTCCTGGTATTTACACAGGTGACAAGTGAAATGGTAGTAGGAATTAAAGAATTTCTGATTGCTCTGTGGAAATCAAGTACAAACAAGGAGGATTTTAATTTCATACTCCGGGTGCTGCCAAATAAGAAGAAAAGCTAAATGGACACACCTCAAAAATACTAATCAGAGCTCAGCTGTTGGGAAAACAAAACATCAGAATAAACTGAAGATTATTTTTTCAATAGAATTTATGATTTGACATAAGAGCACAGATGCTCTGATACAAGTTTCTTATGCAGCACTTACGTCAGCTGTAGAGGTGTTTGATTTTCAATCCCCTTCCATATCCACACCACCACCCTTCTAATGGAAGTTATTCTTTTGGGCTTTTACACATATCTTAGTAATTGACTTGGCAATTTCAGTAATTTTTTTTGTGGCTATTCTGTCAGTACTTTTCAGTACTTACAAAAAACAAAACCAAACTGGAGATATAGAAGTCCCTCCATGTCCTGTCACGTTGCCACTGTGTAGGTCATCAGAAGCCTTTGGACACCCACAAACAAGGTAAAGACAGACGTGGTGAGAGCAAGGGAGGGCCACCATCTGCGCAAGTAGGATGGGACGAGGCACATACTTTGAGTAATGGGTTTTGTCCCTGTTTGCTGGCAGCAGAATCACGCTGACCGCCAGAAGCCCCAAGTCCCTCGTTCATTTCTGCCAAGAACCTGCTCTAACTACTGTGGATCATGGTTGGCATCATTCCCTCTCGGCCTTCTGCCCCACACTCTCCACCCTGTACCCATCCTCTCTCCTCCACAGCGTCCCAGCTGCCTTCCTTACCTAGTTCCTATTACKCACTCTCCTCCACATCCTCCTCATCACAGACAAGCCGAGTTTCATTCTCCAGACTTACTGCTGAATTTCTGAAATTCCCCACCWCACCGAGTCCCTTATCCCTCTTCATTCCCTTCATGCTCACTTCCCTCAAGTGCATTTCAGCAGAACCTCTTCTGCTTTGAAGGTAATAAAAGTAAAGTTGCATGAAATGCTTGACTTGAGTCATGCATGCTGACTAGAGTTTATACATTCCAGTTTGCATTTTATACCCAACTTTAACCTTTCCTTGTGTTTAATTCTAGGCTTTGGTTCATGCCCTTTTTTATCAAGGAGTCATCTGCAGTGTTTAAACCAGATCCTGAATTCTCAAAGCTCAGTGATTTTCAAAAAAGCCCAACAGAAACTGCAGTTTATTTGAACTTTGTGAACATTTTCACTAAACCCCTCATTAACATTTTTAAGACTGCTGCTGGCATCAGATTGCTGGAATCAGAAACTTCAAATGTATTTGTGACATTCAAATTGGGCAACTAACGTATTTTCCAATGTGACTACAAGTCTCACTTCTGGTGTGCCAACAAAGTCCATATGACCAATGCAAGTATGCAATGACATAAGATGATATCAAAACCAAATCTTGCCAATGGTTTTTACAAAAAGGGAAATGAAGAATTGTTCAAGCTGAAAGCTTGGCCAGCTTCAGAACAAAAGAACTAATGCAAATTGAACTGGTATAACAAAAATTGGGAACCTGTCCTGAACAAGTGAATTCGCTTTGGACAACCCTGCAGAGGGCACACAGTAGTCTATACTAAGAGTTATACAGCATCACGCTGCTTTTTCTCCTACTACTCAGTGACAATGCCACCCGTTAGGCAAATTAAATGTGAAGAACAGTCTATTATTAGTAAACGTTATTTTCCTGGAAACAAACCACCACATTGTGAAAATACAATTAGATTGTATCTTGCATATGTGTTTTTTGGAAGAAAAGGCGTAAGTGATGAGAGAAATGGAGAGCAGAAGGGAAAGGAGAGAAGGAAAAGAAGAAAAGGAAAAGGATGATCTTACACAAGAACCATGTGGCAGGTATTTTAAGTACAAAAAATACAAGGTAATGTGATTTTGAGCTGTATTAGGTAATGTGAGAGCAAATGACAGTATGAAAGTAATTTTTTGAAGTGAAATATAGTGCTGTAATCCACATTCTTTAAAAATGGAGTATGACATTCAGGTACGCCCAAAGCAACCGGACTGTCAAAGTTCAATCCACCAAGAACAGTGCCACTAATTCATGGCAGAAAATGTTACCTGACACAACTTCCCCTTTCAACTTAGTATTTTGCAACTGCCTTCATTATTTTAATATTATTATTTAAGCACTTGTACCTTCCCTCCAATAATTTCACATTGATAGTCTTGACTGTTCCTATGGAATTCACAAGGTCTCAGTGTGGATTCCCATGGTGTCTGATATTGAAAAATTAATATACTGAAAGATAAAGTAACACAAATGCACAGGATTTGCTTCTGCCATGTGCTTTAATTACAAGGTCAGTCCTCTCCTCTGTTTAGGCAAATGACTTAAAAATGGGAAAGAAATTGTATAAAGAATTCCCAACATAGAGGATGACAAAGAGTCTTTTACCTATGAATCAGAAATTAATTTCCAACCTTAATCTACAGTGACTGAAAGCCACTGATCTTTAATGGGTAGCTTCATAGAAAGTTTGAGTTGTTTCAGTCCACTTTCTGATAGATAAATCCCCGTTAAAGACTCATATCAAGGGTGATCTCACTTGCAAGACAATTCACTCACTTGCTCACCATTCATCTCAGAATTAACAAACTCCAAAAAGATTCCTAGAAAAACAGTCAATTCTTTCCTTCAGTCTACTTCCCTTTTGTTATTTCTCCCTATACCCAGTTCATGTTTTTGGCTGAATCAGACACCCCTGGTCAGCTGTGCCCATTCCCAAGGCACACRTCCCCAGGGCAGTGCTGCGCTACCACCTTGGGGCTCCTCCATTGCCCAGAGTCAAAGGGCTTCCAGGACCCAGAGCCAAAACGTGAGAGACAATTRGTGTTTCTCCAGGTTACTTACAAGTCCTGGCTGCTGGAAATATTGCTCCTCCTCGCTCACCAGCCAGCTCCTTTACTTTCAGCAGAGGCCGATTAGCTCCACAGCTCAGCACCAAGAGCATGTGTTTGGGAACCAGTGACAAACGTGGAGGAAGCAGGACTGCTCCGTTTCGCAGCAGTGTGCTGCTAGGTGAGCTGAAGCAAGCTCACAAATCTACCCTAAGGCTGCAGGAGGAGGCAATGTGGCTCGCCGGCAGAGCCTGGATTGCAAACAGCTTGCAGCCATCCAAATTCCTCACAACCATTCTGCTACAGAGGTGGCTCCCACTCCACAGCGGAGGAGACCTCCACTCCATGTCTTAGGGCCCCTCTGGTCCTCTTCAGCCTATTACTGTGCCTCAGCAAACAGAATTTGCAGGGATGAAGCTGATRCCAGAATAACTACGGACGTGAACTCCCCTCATAGGCATGGGGAAAGCACAGTGTTTGGGGGCACACAGCAATGTGAAATGCCATAGCTTCTTCAGCGTCTGGGACCATTTATTCTGTGATGGTTGTCTGCCTTCACAAGCATTCAAACCTCTTGCTTCAATAAGAACAAAATCATAAAGTAATTAAAGAATGGAATATTTAAGAAAGCAACATAATTCTTATATACTGGACTTCTTATCTCATGGGTGGGTGGAAAATATCCCCGGTAGCTTCATTCCCATGACATCAAGAGACCTCTTACAAGACTAATAGGGGTATGAAATGGGGAAACTCACTGGGGCAATTCTCTTTTCTTCCTCTTTCATTTTCCACGTGTGTGAATATAATGACCTTAATAGGTAGATTAAAGTTTTAAAAAAAAGTAGCTGACACTTTGAAAAGAAAGACCACATGTTTCAGCAATGGTCAAAGAGTTCATATGTCCATAATTTTTGCCCCAAGGAAGAATCAAAAAAATCACAAAGAAATTTATCCCCTTTGAGATATCTCTTTGAGACATCTTTTCTTCAAAAGGAAATAGCTATTACAAAAAAAAATAAATTGGAAGAGTCACCTGGATCACCAAGATCAATTCCCCATCATCACAAATACACAAGAGATGTATACTCCAAAGCATCCCCTGAACAGCCCCTTCCCAAGCCATGAAATGCTCCTCTAAATACCTTTAAAATTGAAGGTTACAAAACCACTGTCTCACAGTAACACAGCAGGAAAGACCAAGGACATTATATGGAGTATAATGAGCATAATGAGCCTCTACTTCCAGGGAATTTCTGAGATGAAACACCTGAAAAAAAGAATCGCATCTCTTGCTGCCAGAAAGAGGCAAAAGAAACTCCTGAAGTCCTTTACTGAATCTCACTGAAGAGTCTTCTCGGATCCTCATCTCATTAATTGGCTTAACATCAAATATGTGAGCAAAATATATCTTAACGTAGTTTCTCTAAGCTGTGCTTTATAGGGAACAAATCAAAAGGTTAGGCAAAACCAGCATCTCCTCGTTCTTCCAGAGACTTTCCTCATTAACTGGGATGGCACATGGACAGAACAAATACTATATTCTCTCCCAGAGAGGAGGCCTTGGGGTGATTGAAAGCAGGACAGACATTTTGAGGTCAGAAGTGAACTGGTTGGGGCACTCTGCGTGCTGGTTGCTGTGTGTGGCTGCCCCCACCGAGGCTGTGAGCAGCTGGGTGGGTTGGCTGGAAGACTGCTCCTACAGCAGGTCAGACAGGCCCCCATGCAGCTCAGGTCCTGCATAAAAAAATTGCAGCCTCAGGCCTTTGAGTTACACATCAGTGGTGGTGGTCCTGACATTAAACTGCATCCCATGAATACAAATCTTCCCATAATCTTTGATTTTGTTATTTTTTGTCTGTGAGGGCTTGTTCTGAAAATGCTCAAGTATTGCACAGCAGAGGGACTGTCTCTCTACGTTTCTGCTACCAGTTCACAGACAATTTATCACTTTGGATAAAAAAAAAATCAAAAAGAAAAATCCTACCTTATTTACTTTCCAAACCACTATGTTGCACTGTGTTAGAAGTTATTTAATTTTTTTTTTAATCACCCAAGCAACAATAGCAGTGTATCACAAACAAACATACCACAAGCATATTACACATTCTACAATCTGTTTACCATGAATCTCAACCTTTATCTCTCATCTTGGCAAACACATACCCACAAGTTTCCCTAAAGGTTTCACTGCTGTTAGAAAAGAGCTGTTGTGTGGATCCCCTTGTTAAAACACTGTCAGAACACCACTGACATAGTATTCCCAAATCAGATTCTCAGTTCTGCAATATTTGCTCTGTAGTCTTTGAGAGTTAGACAGTTTTGACAGCAGCAGTGTGGTTTGAGAAAAAAATAAAACAAACGCACACATACAAACCCATACTTAGAATTGAGGAATGGTATCATCTTCTTGAGGTGAACAAAAATTCCATATTTTCTTTTAAGTATTATGAGAAAGGTACCCTTTTCATTGAAAAAGGTTTCTTCATTTTTGTGGAGACTTGTTTCAAATAGAGATAGTGAAATAAACTCGCAGCTTCTTAGCCCTCAGAAGTCAGATTTTGTGCCACAAAATTTCCCACCTTAGAGGTGATTCTCCAATGCACATTGTGTCCTGAACCAGAGTCTTCAGTCTCAATATTGCTTTCTTTGTGGGTCCCTTTGGCATTATGCATCCTCCCTGGCCCTAGAATCCTTTGATTAGTAGGTGTAATGACCCAAAACAGCTTTAAAATATCAGAATTGTTTATTTAACAGGGTATTTTGTTAAAGTCTAATTTACTTCACATTATTGGCATGACTATCTTGCCATGAAGTGGATAAGGGAGGCAAGAGAGCATTGCCAGTGGGTAGATCTGCTCCCTTAAACCTTCTCTTACTTCTTAACATGTTTAAATCCAGCCAGGCTTACCTGTTTGCACATACCCAGTTTGGAAGTACAGCGTAAAAATCAAACTGTTACACTTTCCAAGGGCTGAACAAAACCATGAAAGAAACAAGACCTACTATTGCCTCTGTTTCTTAAGGATTTCGCAAAGGGTTGAGGGATATTCCCATCTCTAGGCAATACCTTGCTTTCCTGTATTTTTCAAGTAGCTCTAACAATTTAGTCCAAGATTGTCTTAAGCAGAAATCGGAGTATCATGTTCAACATTATTATAGGTAACTCCAAATCTGCCCAACCACCAACTGAGCTAGAAGGTTTGAAATATTCTAACTTACTAAAATGTTATTCAGGACTCAACTCTAGAAGGATTTGTACCATGGTTATATTTCATTAGGCACTCAGATACAGCAGCTGGCACAGGAGAATCTCTCTGCAGCTTGTACAAGCACTGAATTTTGATCAAGGTGTCAGGCAGGCATGGATGCTTGAATCTGACTTTCTGACTCTCTTCACACACTGTTGTTCTTTCTGAAGCTACTAAGCTGCAAGAAAATCATCCACATTCTGTCGGGTAAATGCCTTTGTGCCCAAAAAGAAAAAATAATTACTCATACAGTATCCATCTTTCTGAAATTAAGGCTCCAGCTCTCCTATGTGAGAAATAATATCTTGTTCCACCATTCAATGGCTAYATTTTAATGAGTTTTAGACTTCATATCAATACTTGAAAGTCAGAAAGCCCAAACTTTCCATTCCTGATCCATGTTCCAGTTTATCTTTCTTAGCTGGCTTAAYATCCACCAACAATTTCTACGCTGTATTTAGCAAAGCAGAAGACCTGCAAAACCAACATCACGTTTTGTGATTACAGCATGTAGCGGATAGCTGCCCGTAGAAACAAGGTCTAAGCAAGATGGTGCCAGACTGAGGCCCTTGTGAGCAGAAGCGGCTGTAGAGCTGGCACAATCACAGCCTCTCTGGTATGGATACAGTTCTACCAACGTAAGTATGCTGCACCAATATAAAATCCTTTCTGCCTGGAAACAGCTGAGCTATTCCCTAGATTATTTGCTAGTATATTTTGTGTCCAAGCAATTCATTAAGAAACATTCATTTCAGCAATGTAGCCCTTTTTTTTTTTTGAGAAATCAAAAGGTTTTTTAGGTGGATCCTAAGAAATGCAGGGTGGTGGTCAAATGGGACTTTCTTCAGGAAAATGGTTAACCAAGATAAGGTCCAACAGGAAGACTTAGTTATATGCACAGTTGTAGACAGACCCACTCTTTTTTGGTGCTACCTTACTGGACATGAACAACTAGTCCACACAGCCTTGCAAGAAGGAAACAGGAGCCTAGAAACAGTGTTTCCAAAACAGCCCCCTCTTGCTCCTTACCAGCTCAGAGCTAAGGGAAAATGCCTTGAAATAAAGTTAATTCTATTTGATAAGACAGATGAAGGGTAAAGAAGAGTGTTACCATTTTGATGGTGAAAGAAAAGCTGCAGTTTTACCTTGCTTTCTGATACTGTCCTTATGAGCCCCAAAAGCAAATCCTTCTTAATTTCTGCTTTTCCTTTCAACAATCTGATTTTTTTCATTTTGAAGGATGGACATCACTCCAATGTTGTTAATCTTGCTGCATGCATACTAAAATGAGAAAAGAGCAGAGCTGATGTGATGGGTCTCCTTCACTCAGCATGATAGTGCTTCAGCTGCCCACCACCCCACCACTACCTGACACATGGGATGCTGGAGCATGGCACTGTTCCAAGCTGGAAGAACATGCCACTTGAAGAAATATTCACTCGCAGATCTTCCCCTTGAAGTGACTCCATGGGGTGGACCCTTGGCCTGTCACAGTCGAGGTTTCCAGCAACATGAAATTAGGCCATTGTATCCATTTAAACAAGACTAAGTCAACCTCATATGAACACACAGGCACAAGATGAGTACCAGCTGACAAATTCTGCTTCCAGCTCCGCTGTATAATTTGAGAAAACTCCACTGAAGCCAAGTTTACATCAGCACAGTCCAGTTCTTGGCTTCTAAAAAGGCAGCTCAACATAGAAGAGAGCAATCTCTTCTGCCTTTTTCTGGGATAGTGGTGGTCAGAAGTGACCAAAAGTCATCATCAGGAGTCCATCACAASCTCCCAAGCAAAAAGTGCCTTTCAACAGCAGGGCTCCTGATCACCCCACATACATAGGCAAATGGCCGAGGAAATATCTTCAAATCTGTAGTCCAGGCCAGAGCTTGGCAAGCTGAAATAACCAGTTGCAGTCTTACTCTGACATGTTAAATATATACACCAGAACAGCCACGATCACAGCTAGCACAAAACATGCTTTGACTGGCATTCTTTTTACAAAGCATCTTGAATCACTCATTTTTACTGCTCCCCATTCTTTAGCTTTTTAGAGGCTGGATAAGGACAGCAATTACTCTACACATTCACAGTGGCAGACCATGCTACCCTGTCTGGGATGCCCGAGATAGTGCCTTTCATAAATGAAGSACTCAAATTTAGAAAGAAAAATATCGCTTCTGTTAATATGCCCAAATCTGTCTGCAGCTGACAGGCCATTAAAGTAGAAACCTAATTACATTTTAAGAGTTTTGATTAAAGATATCTGGGAGACATCATTAGCTTTRCTCAATGTTTGGCTAATCAAAGTGGTCAAAAGGCCACAGGTCCACAAAACACCGTTCAAGTGTTTCTGAAATCTCATCTGAAAGACACTTTGCGGGTGCTGGGACCCTAAAGTGTGAATTTAGGTCTCGATGGCACAGTAACACCTCAGGAAACAGAACATCCACATGATTCTTCTTAGGATCCCAAAGGATTCCTCCCCCCTTATCTTTGACTAAGTTCTGCAGTTTCTAATTATTGAAATTTTGCCTTTGAAATCCATGGGAGTTTGTAATTAAAGATTACAGAATTTGGGACCTTGTGGGAGTATTCTCAAGGAAACASAAACTGTTTGTTCAGAAACTTCCTAACTCTAATTATTTCTAGGCTCAAGTAGCAATCTTTTACTTATGAATTTTTAATTTGTTAGCGTGACAAACTTAGTTATAAATGAATATGCACACTAGCAGTTGCAAAAGAAGGTAGGTTGCCAAGAAACAAACATCTATTTCTTTAATTAGCCTAGAAAATTAAAGGGAAGTATAATAACTTCACACTATAAAAATGTGGTCTGTTGAGGAAATAATATTCTGTGAAAACAAGGAAATTATCTATAAAGATGTAGGAAGTACTATCACTACCTCTGCCAGAAGCAAATTCAGGTGGACCTTATTGACACTTATACAACATTTGTTAAATTCACTTTAAATAATTAGTCCCCAAACTCCCTCATCTTCTAATCCATGAGCCACTTGCAGAAGCAAGGCAGCAACATACTGAAAGGTAGGTAATCATCTCTGTATGTCAAATGTGACTTTAGCTTCAGAATTGAAAGAACCATGAGAAAGCACTTCCTCCAATGATTTCTATCCCAAGAAACTACAGAATTTTAGATCTGATACTTCACCTTATTTAATTCATAGAATCATAGAATCATAGAATCATTAAGGTTGGAAAAGACCTCTAAGATCATCAAGTCCAACCATCAACCCAGTACCCATGCCCACTAAACCATGTCCCAAAGCACCACATCCACACGTTTTTTGAACACCTCCAGGGATGGTGACTCCACCACTTCCCTGGGCAGCCTGTTCCAATGCCTGACTACCCTTTCRGTGAAGAAATTTTTCCTAATATCCAATCTAAACCTCCCCTGGCGCAACTTGAGGCCATTTCCTCTCATCCTATCGCTTGTTACTTGGGAGAAGAGACCAGCACCCATCTCTCTACAGCCTCCTTTCAGATAGTTGTAGAGAGCGATAAGGTCTCCCCTCAGCCTCCTCTTCTCCAGGCTAAACAACCCCAGCTCCCTCAGCCGCTCCTCATCAGACCTGTKCTCYAGACCCTTCACCAGCCTCGTCRCCCTTCTCTGGACACGCTCCAGSACCTCAATGTCCTTCTTGTAGTGAGGGGCCCAAAACTGAACACAGTATTCGAGGTGCGGCCTCACCAGTGCCGAGTACAGGGGCACGATCACCTCCCTGCTCCTGCTGGCCACACTATTCCTGACACAGGCCAGGATGCCGTTGGCCTTCTTGGCCAGCTGGGCACACTGCCGGCTCATGTTCAGCCGGCCGTTGACCAGCACCCCCAGGTCCTTTTCTGCCGGGCAGCTTTCCAGCCACTCTTCCCCAAGCCTGTAGCGTTGCCTGGGGTTGTTGTGACCCAAGTGCAGGACCCAGCACTTGGCCTTGTTGAACCTCATGCAACTGGCCTCGGCCCATTGATCCAGCCTGTCCAGATCCCTCTGCAGAGCCTTCCTACCCTCAGGCAGATCAATGCTGCCGCCCAGCTTGGTGTCATCCATGAACTTACTGAGGGTGCAATTCGCTTGTTCCTACTGCATAATTGCTTGTTCCTACTGCATAAGCATTCGCAAAGAGAACCAAGCAGAAAGCTCTAGCTAGAAAGAGGTAGCTTTGAATATGAATGTAAGGAATTCCTCATATTCTTGTCTTACCAGAGAGCATCAGAGCAACAACATACATGGGTCTCTGCACACCTGAGAGTCCCAGCAGAGCCCTACAACCAAAAGAACCTCTCTTCATCCCCCTCAAGTTTTCCTTTACCCTACAAAGCTGGGCACCACAGTAATTTATACCTTCCAACCGAATGGGT
The DNA here is from genome assembly GCA_030449065.1 of Oceanodroma leucorhoa. Classification (NCBI taxonomy): domain Eukaryota; kingdom Metazoa; phylum Chordata; class Aves; order Procellariiformes; genus Oceanodroma; species Oceanodroma leucorhoa. The sequence continues at coordinate 2,327,119 of JASVER010000124.1, read as the reverse complement.
GTGTTTAGGAAGGTGTTTCAACTAGGAATTAGCTCTGAGCACCTGTGTCCTGTTATCTCTGAACCCTGGAAGGAGGCTAGCAAAGCAGAGTCTGCATACAAGACAAAGCAAGGCAGGATAGGAAACAATGAGATTAGAAGAGAATGATTTTACTAAAAAAATAATTCCATTTCTAAGAAATATTAGTTTTCACTGAAGTTGCATAAAGGTGATGAAAATGGTCTCATAATCAGAATCTAAACTCAGTGGTCATTAGGGCACCAGACTGTACAGCTCTAGAGGATTAGTGGTAATTCCCTCACTGTCTCTAAGGCCGAAATCAAAAGGGATAGTAAAAACAGAGTTCAGGCCTCTTCTATACTGGCACTGTGGGTGGAAAAGTTTGAACCTTATGGTGATATTCTCAGCAGTTTATATTCTCAACAGCCCTGGAAGTTTGCTGCCTTTAACATATAAAAGCCTTCAGATATTCCTGTATTCAAAATGTGATGTGACCATTCTTTGCTATGAGAAATCGAGACACTTTGTTTTCATACAAGCTATCAGCTTGAACTAAACACCACAGAAAACCTCATCTTAAGATCCTAGGGAGGATGTGACTTTATCTATTCTTAACTCAGGAGAATTAACTAATCTCTCATGACATACCAGGAAAGTTCAGATTTGAGATAAAGAGATATGTGAGAAGCTCTATCGTTCATTAGAATTCTGTACTTAATCTGGTCAGGCACSTGGTTAGGCATGAGGAAGGAGAGGAGGATACAGACAGGGAGCGTTTYGTAACTATGTAAATGGCATTTGCCTGGGAAGGGTCAAATAAAGCCAGAGACCTTTTTGTTCTGTTGCTTTGGTTCTTCCACACAAGCAAGAAAATAAAACTACCTAAAATGTAAGAAAACTTAAGAACCTGCAATTCATAGAGATAAGTACAAGCTATGGCATATAGACACCTTGGAAGATTTGAATCCCTAACATGCAGTGTCTCAGGAACTTTGAACTGTGCATCTTGTCTTAAATGGCCAGACTTACAGTGCGCATTTCAGTTTTGGAAGATTAATCTTTGCCTGTGTGCACAGCCTAGGATGTGCCATCCCACAGGTGTTAGAAGAGACAGTCTCTGTTTCATCCCAGACCAAGCATGGCACAGCCAGGCTCACCCTAATTTCCCAGCACTGTAACTTCAACCTGGGAGGTTTTTTCCCAGTCCCAGCTGAACTTGGTCCTCTCTCTGTAAGTGTAAGAAATATAAACTGAGTCTGGCATGATGCCTCCCTTGCTTTCCTCGTGTTCAGTTCTTTTTAACCCAGTATTAAAAACAGCCTTGTTTTGCCTACACTAACACTTCTACTATTAGCACCATGTCCTGCTGACAAAGGACTTAAAAAGCACTAACGGTAACAGGACACTTGAAAATGGAAGTAGAAGAACTGCTGTTGTACAACAGAGGTAACTGGAAATTCCCCTTCTGGTTCCAGACCACCGCACTCTTTGCAATAAACTGTCACCCAGGACAGGTCACACCGGTGCTGTGCAGTAGCCCCAGAAACACCTTAGCAAAAGCACTGTCTTTGGGGAGGGGCAGGGGGCAATGACACAACCTCCCACAGACTAGTCTCTGTCGAGGAGGGGATAAACAAGAAACGTTCCTCCTTAATGATTACATGACGCTGAATATCACTATGGTTAGTGCAAGTGATGCTAGCAGCGTTACCATGAGATTCAATGCATCTGGAAGTGCTGTATTGCTACCTAGGATTGCTCAGATGGAAAAAATTAGTATACAATGTAGCACTTATTCTTTGAATCTGGATAAATAGACGGAATTCTCATGTTTGACCAGAAGAATGTGTAAGTAGGTAAAGATAATGTGTCCGGGGAAACCCGAAGAGTGCATTGCCACTATGTGAATGCATTTGTAGGTGGGAAGACACAGCGGAGCATAGCTATTGCCCGAGGAGCATGTCTTGGACCTGGTTCTCTGTGGGCGTGGGGCCATGCGGAGGGCTGCAGCGTGGCTCGCTGACACGTCCGCAGCAGGTGACATGCGGCGGCAGGGTCCAGAGGGAAGAGGAGAGGCGGCACTGCAGTGTGATTGCAGGGGAGCTCCACGTCTCCATAGCGGAGGAAGCCTGTGGCAGAGAATRAACATGCTCTTCCCATGCTCAGGGCATGGGATGCGTCCAGCCTGATGCCTGCAGATAGCAAACCCACTGGGGCAAAAAATCTCCAAGAAATTGTGATATTTGGTGTGAATTCTTTTCTCTGAGGTTTCGCAGTACCCAGCTGTTTGGGACTGCAAGACATAAAACATCCCCAACGATACTTGAGTTTTACTACAGTGAAGTTCCATGGACAGAGAGGATGCTCTTTTGGGCAGCTGCCCTCATTTTGAGAGCAGCAAAAACCGAAATCAAACAACTTGGTCCTTAGGAGTGTTGCACATACTAGGCCTGAGTGGTGGGGGGGGAGCATTCTGGACATTTTGTTCCAGTTACAAGCAAATGTTGATCTGATCATATTTTGGAGACTGTTTCATGATTCATAAATATTAATATGCTTGGAGTTCTAAGCTCCAATACATCCTGAATGAATTTCTAATAATAATATATGTTTATTTGAAAAGTCTTCATCAGGAATGCCTGCTGAGTTTGCTTTGCTATGTAATTCTTATGGAAAGATTTGCTAGAGGAAACTAGTGCCATTAAATATATCATGTGAAATGTCTAACTATTGGGCAGTAATGCAAATTTGTTTGAATTGTTTCTCTTAGTTACGATAAACAATAGAATCACACTGAAACAATGTGATTTCAAATTGAATGTTCTGTTCTTATATTCGTAACTAGAATCACGTTGGTTATTTACGTAAGTCATTCTGCCAGAACAGAACTAATATCACATAACTCATTACCATGACAGTGCAAGCAGCACATCATGAGTACTCGCTGAATATTTCTGATGTAACCAAAGTCAGAGAAATATGAAATTTAATGTAATTGTAATGAAGGAAATATGCAACTGAATCTCTCTATTCCTTTGTAAATAAAAGAAGTGCGAAAAGTCACCTAATTGCCCTGAGATTTATTTTATTGCTTTAACTGGAATTAAGCTAATGATAGTCTGTTAATTTGTTAATAATAAAAGACACACTGTTCTGACTCTTTGATAAGTTTAGAATGATAACTGGGAATGAACAAACTGAACAACGCAAGACATTTTAGTGATTACATTGGCTAATCCCCTGAGATAAACATATTGATCAATTTATGTTATATAAATCCCTCCAAACCCTTAAAAGAATTTGAAATTAGAAATAGAAGCTGAAATTTAAAACAGTTTTATTCCCTAGAAACCTTGAATGATTGTTCCTTCATGACAACCACAGTAGAAATGGAAGTTTTTAATATACTCCTCCTTTCCTAAGTATTTAATATTTAAACTCATTGCCTTTTTGCCTTTCCCATTCCTTACCTAGTCCAGAAAGATGTCAGGGAAGACAAAAATAGACCTTTATCCATTTTTAGGGTCTATTTTTATCTTCCTACTGTGGTTCTCTATCGTTCGGTGTTGAAGACCATTTTTTCTGCTTTGGCAAGAAGATACTGTTTCTCACATTCATTTTCTTCAAAGATAAACTGATTTGGGATTGTTTTTGGAAGTTTTCTATTATTTTGAAGAAAGCTTTTTAAAAAAAGGTAAAACTTATTGGAAATCTAGAGGTCTTGTATGGTCAGTTAAAAAACAATGCATGAAAACCTTCAGTTAACTTCTTGTCTTTACTTCAGATGCTGATGCTTAAGGACTCAGCCACTAGAGGGTAATATAAGATAAAGAAAAAGGGAACTTAATGCCCTCCAACTTGAGCTATGGCTTGTTTCCACAACTTAGAAAAAGTTCACATTTTAGTGGCGAAGTTTTTTCAGTTGTTTTCTAAGACTGCTTGGTCACAGTAAAGAGCTGTTGCTGCCTAAACTAAGGTGACATGGAGGAGCCACAGCTAAGGACAAAGACACACCTGTAGAATGGGAGATGTTCTTGGGAGAAGCAGTATTATCTGGCAGTTTCTCTATTTAAAAAGCTACATTCACAAAGGAAATGCCTCGTAAACTCTAATGAATGTGGAAGCCTTGAAGACAACTGCTGAAAGTTAATTTCAGCGTTGCTCTCAGGCAGGTGAGCCCAAATCCCCCTGAAGCTGCTATTTTTCCAAAGTGAAAGTGAAATTTGGCCTAACGGAAAWTTGGCCTTGTGAATGAGAAATGAGGTTTTCTAATGGAATCACAGGAGGTAAAGTTAGAAAAGACCATCCCATCTGGGCCTAAACAAATGCAACCAAAAGCCCTGGGAGCTTTCCAGTGACCTTTACAGGCTGGATGGAAGGGCCACTGAATGCTTCTCAGACACCAAAGACTAGGTCAGGATTACAGACCACACTACAGAGCTTACTTACAGAGTTTATAATCTGAAGTGCATCGTCCTCTCTACTTTCAAGTGACAAAGGTTTCTGCAAGTTCCTTGGGGATAAATACCTCTGCACTGACTCATACAGAAAACTGCTGAATGACATGCAATAGCTGTTACATCCTCAAATCTTTATGCACAAGGCCAATACAAAATGTTCTAGGCACTATACTATGCAAGCTSTTTGATTTTGCTGGGATTTAATTTCCCCTTTTCATTTATTCAGTGCAAATGAATTTCCAGATATGGCTTATGTCAATAGGGTCAGTACTGAAAGCTGTGAACTGATCAAAAATATCTATGAATACCACACCTGACTGACCTGTATTGGATTCAGATCAAAGGCACTGGCAAGAAAGAAGATCCATGTATTGTAGCCATACTTTAAGACACTATGAAAATAAATGCTGTGATCACAAGTACAGATAAGTCACCTTTGCTTTTTTTCAGAAAGTGATTGAGATAGCATATACAGTGAACTTTGCTGTGTCTGTAGGAAGGCTTGGGTCTGGAGTAAGCAGACCTGCAGCCCTATTAACAAATCTAAGCTTGTCATCAATAGATTTGCTTTTGATCCCTGGGAGTCCATGAACTACTTCTTATGCCCAAGAAAGGTCCGTGGACTATCAGGTGATGGCTTTGTGGTGAGGACTGGAAGAGGTGTGAACACAGGGAGAGGAAGAAGATATTTCATATTGCCTGTCTCTAGGACCCTAACAGCTTAATCTCTGTTTGGGGTGTACACAGGCAATGTAGGGAGAGTGGAAGAGAGAGTCTGCCTCAGGTGCAGCCAAATCTCATGCTTGCTTTGAACCTTCCCTTGTATTCTACCTCCATTTGTACTCTGGAATTTGGCACACAGTTTTTTATTCCAGACTGGAAGGCACCCACCAGATCCCACTAATGTCCTCCACGCATGGAGCTGTGCACATGCTGCTTTACCTTGTCATCCACTGAGATCCGATGAAAATTCCACAGTTTGGGCCTCCAGAGCCTGGTATGTGAAAGGTGTCCAAGATTTTGCAGTAAAGCTGGTATATACAGCCAGCGTTATTTTGTCTAACAGCTCCAGACACTTTACTCCATTGCTCATATGGCTCCTTCTGTGGTAAAATCCTAAAAGTTTTCCTGTGAGGAGAGAGACACAAATTAATAATAAGCTGTTCCTCTTCTGAGAGAATTATTGGCTGATAGACCATATGTAAGAGAGACTGAAAACATGTGGAATCATACTTTCTAAGAAATGCATGCTCAAAGCATGTAGATTCTGATCTGCTACACTTGTTTAAAGAAGTTTGGTCAAGTCAAACCACTCCCAAATGTAGACTTTAGCATGTAAGACCAAGAGATACCTTCATCATATTAAAATATGCCTGGAAGAGCTTGTAAGTACTCAGAGCTTGTAAGTTTAACAAGTATGCATTCTCCTGCGGTAGTCACAGCTCACACACTTCAGCATTGTTCCACCACATACAAACACTCCAATAAAACTAATTAAAAAGAAGAAATGAGAATTTGAAATACACCAGAAGATCAATATCTACTGGGATTTTCAAAGGCACTTAATTGTAAAACTCCCCCTGTTCACATTACCTGTCTCTACACCACTCTAATTACTACTGAAAATCTCTTTATAACTGGAAAGGAAAACTTTTTTTATTATTCAAGCTAAGAAAAATATGGTCAGCACAAGCAGYGGGGTAAAGCCTTTTTGAGCCTTTGATCAAGTATTATTTGGAATTATTTTATTACAGTATAAACTATGGTTTATATTAATAATTATATTTTTCAATTTATCCTTTTATTTCATCCCATTTTGGGGCATTTCAAGTAAAAGGGGAATGTTTTTGTTTTTATTTGAGTTGTTTTGGAGGTCAAATTTCTATTGTTGGGTTTTTCAGTATTGTCTGTTTATTACTACGGAGTCACACAGGATAAATGCTGCTCACTGAACTGCTGACTAAAGCTTTCGAAGTCAAGAATGACAAGTGGCATGCCATGAATAAGGACCGCCTGGTGCAGGTATTTTTATATTTATGCTTGTATTTTAATAGGCCTTAGGATTTGTGAATGTGGTCACAAAGGAAGCAGGCATGTCCTGACCATTCAAACAGTTTTTCTCTATAAATAACAGAAAAGCAGGTTTGTTATGTTCTCTTGTGGAAATTGTGAACCCTTTTAGGACAAGGAACTTTGCACCCTGCCTTTGGGAATGCAAAGCCTTAAAGTCCTGATAAACTAGTCAGGGACAGGATGAGGGCTGCAAAGATCTGAAAACACTGTAGAGCCATAAGGCCTGTAGTCTTTGTGAGGGGGACAAGAAACGACAAGTCGACTACTGTATCAAGCTCTTGTAAATATTCATTTTAACTCATTTCAACCTCCTCATCCACAAATGTTTCAAAACAGGCAAGACATTTCTAAATCAAAAACCTCAAAACTGAAAACCAAGCAACACAGTCCTTCCTCTCCCAGTTTTCTAAGACTAAGGAAAAAACTTCTTGTTCTTAAGAGGTGTGTGAATTATGAATCTGGTGTTTTCTGTTCCAGAGAGCATTCAAACCTAGAGACAGGCAAAGAAGTAAATCTTCCAATGCCTTATCTAACTCCCATTAAAGTCTCTCATAGATATCATGTTTATTAAGTGGGCAGCACTGGAGCAGTCCCCTGCCATGATTTCTTAGCAGAAGTGTAGAACCCAGTGACAGCTTTGCTTCACGAGGAGAACCAGCATGTCTCCTTCATGCTTATACACTGCTGAAAATTATGTTGCTACAGAAAATGGGCTTCTGTAGAATATCTCAAAGATACTCTACACCCAAACCATTACTCCTCAGAAACAATGACCTGGAGCAATATCAAAGAAATTGCAACTTGTCAGCTAAACTTTAATAAAATAAAAGGAAACAATCTTAAAGCTCTGGAATATTATTTTTTTTTTAACCAGAAAATGACAACAACAACAGCGTAAAATAAAAAGGCCCTTCCTTGTCAGAAAGTCAACTCCATATCCTCTGATGTTACTTAGCGAGAAAGTAGACAGTCATTGGGTCAGCAGAGGGGAAGAGAAATTTATTCTACATCATGGGTCTGTTTTGAGATAGGCTCAATATCCTGTCTCTTGCCACTTGCTACAGGGAAGCTGAGGTACCTTGGTAGTTTAAACTCAAGTTAGATTGGATGTATCTTCCAAAAATATCTGTTAAATAATATGCTACATTTTATCACAGCAGCATCAAGCAGTGAAGGTCAAATGGATACTTTTAATTTTTTTTCTCCTGATTCCACTGTACTTTGTTCACTAAACATCAAAGTCATTGTGGGGAAAACATTCTCAAAGGTAACGGAGTTGAAGTAGGAGTTAACTTGTCCCCAAGCAGCCAGCTAGGAAACTTCTTGCAAAAGGTTGTTGCTGTCTGTCTGGGATGATTTAGGGAATGTAATAAACTTACTGCTGATCTTGTTTCCAGTGCAAGCAAAATAGATGTATTAACTCTTCAGGGCCTAGCCATTTCTCTTTCATAAAGGCTGAGAATTAAACAGTTGTCTGCTGCTGTGGACCCTAGAATCTAATTTAGTTGCATAGTTGGCATAAATGTGTCCTTAAACAACAACAAGTTAATATTGCTGAAATTAATCATAGAATAACTCAGAAAGGCTCTGCTGAGGTCACCTACTAAATTACTGAGTCAGTTTACATACCTAAATTTAAGCATATACTTAAGTACCTTGTTAAACTGAGACCCAGACAACTACACTACTTGATTAATTCCTAAGTTGTGAGCCAGACATGTCACTGAACAGATTTTTCCTGCTTCTCTGTTGTGATTGTCTGTCTCCACTGATTCTCTTCAGCTGATTATTTCCTACTTCTGCCAAGAAAACTAACTTATTAGATCCTCTAAAGGGTTTTGCTTTTACCCGGTATAACCATCTCTGCAACTATTTTAAGTCTTATCAGGATTTGGTAAGATTAACATAATACAAGTCCTTTCTCTTTCTCCACTAAAAAAAGCAAAATTTAAAGATAAATTGCTCTGACTATACTACCTCTTTCCCTCTAGCTTTTCCTTTCTTCCCTATTTCCAGTTTTGAACTGGCTTTTCCAAGTCTTTCTTGTCTTGATTTTGCTAGTATCTGCAAATCCAAGGGATTGCCTTTACATTTATTTCACAAATTTAGTGGAGTCCTCTTATAGCTGTTTTTTTAGGGGAAACCATAATAAAAATTGAATCAAACACACAACGTGCTCTTGAGAGCCAGAACTGCAGACCCTTATGAATGCTTAAAAATTAAAAATTAAAACGAAAGGAGGATCTTTAGTCATAGGAGAGATAATATACCAAAACACTTCTACTGCATTTGAAAATCAAAGAACTCTAGAATAGAATAGAATAGAATAGAATAGAATAGAATGGAATAGAATAGAATAGAATATTATATTTTCAGTTGGAAGGGAGCTACAACGATCATCTAGTCCAACTGCCTGACCAATTCAGGGTTGATCAAAAGTTAAAGCATCTTATTAAGGGCATTGTCCAAAAGCCTCTTAAACACTGACAGGCTTGGGGCACTGACCACCTCTCTAGGAAGCCTGTTCCAGACTTCGACCACCCTCTCGGTAAAGAAATGCTTCCTAATGTCCAGTCTAAATCTCCCCTGGTGCAGCTCTGAACCATTCCCACTTGTCCTCTCACTGGGTACCAGGCAGAAGAGCTCAGCACCTCCCTCTCCACTTCCCCTCCTCAGCTGTAGGGAGCAATGAGGTCGCCCCTCAGCCTCCTTGTCTCCAGACTAGACAAGCCCAAAGTCCTTAGCTGCTCCTCACAGGACATTCCTTCCAGCCCGTTCACCAGCTTTGTTGCCCTCYTCTGGATGCATTCAAGAACCTTTACATCCTTCTCAAACTGTGGGGGCCAGAACTGCACACAGTATTCAAGGTGAGGCAGCACCAATGCTGAATACAGCGGGATAATTACCTCTTTTGACCAGCTGGTTATGCCATATGTGATGCTCCCTGGGATGCGGTTTGCCCTCTTGGCTTCCAGGGCACGCTGCTGACTCTTATTGAGCCTGCTGCCGACCAGCACCCCCAGATGCTTTCTGCAGGGCTGCTCTCCAGCCACTCCTCTCCCAGTTTATACTTGTGCCCGGCGTTACTCCACCCAGGTGCAGAATCTGGCATTTGGACTTGTTAAATTTCATCCCACTAATCATTGGCCAATGCTCCAATCTGTCTAGATCCCTCTGCAAGGCATCTAGAGTGAGCAAGATGGAGGTCATATTGGGGAACAAAGGCAGGGCATACAAGGCTGGAGAACCACAAGGACCAGATCAAGCCCTGTGCTTAGCAGGATCAGCGCAGTTGGGCTTAGAGGCACGGGACAACCCAGTTCCATGATACCAGCATGTGAATTTCCACTTGCGCTTTTATGACTGTAGGGTCCTTTGTATGGACAGAATTACTTACTAGTAACAAGYCTCCTGGGGAACTGAGATATACATCCAGTACCTCCTTTCTGTGTCAGGCACGAGGCAGATTCCCACCTCCTCCCGCCAGTAGATTTAGCAGAAAATGTTCAGCCTCCTAGCTGGCCACTTCAATTAATTGCCTTAGTCTCCCCATCTTTGTGGGGCAGAAGGAAGCAACTGGATAAGTTTAGGCCCAAATTACCCTACTGATTTGGCTCCCTGAAGATGGCAATGAAATGCAATACCTGTTCTGTATGGCTTTATAATAAAAATAACAAATAGGATGGCTTTTTCCCAGTTATTCACATGGGAAGGACAACACTAAATCAAACTCTAGGGGACTTTTTTCCTCTCTGTGGTATGATTCAATAAACATAATATGTAGCTTTTAATAACTTTTTTTTTTTTAACATCGCTAATGATACTAATCTGGGAGCTTCACGTCACTCATGTTTATTTGCAAAACAGCCTTCCAGCTGAATTTGTCACAATTCCTATTGCTCAGACAAAAAAACCAAAAAAGTGAGTGCTGATCAGGATGCACATTTCTGGGATGCCTTCAGCACAATTTTCTCCTGTACTCACCACTGTATCGATAACACTTCATTTGTTCACAGCATAACACTAATCAGCATTCACTGCAGTCGTACTTTGCCAATACTGCTGCAAAACATGTCCCGGTTGCCATACCTTAGAATATCACAAAATTAGTGACACAATTAGCAACCAGCTCTGGGGAGTTTGATTTCAGGTGATTTGTTCAGCAGTTATCCCTTCCGTCCCTTCAGGCAGATCACTGACTCACTCAGTCCATGTCTTTCCCTGCCTCCAACAAGAAGGCAGAGTCTTGCACACAGCAGTGCTTTGCTATGCAGCTGATTTATCCCACAAAGTTCACCCTGGGCAGTGGCTGAGACAGGTCCTCCATCAACATAGTATGCAACCAAGTAATTAAGGGTTCTATTGTAATGCACAAACATAAGATGGCTGATTTAATGTCCATCAGACGATAGTAGCTGTGGTACTGCCTTGCTTTTAGCACCTTTATGAATAACCTGGTAACATTGTATCCAGTAGTTTCATATAAAATATATGCACCCATCACAAGCATTGTGATCCAGGGCTCCTGCAGASTGTCTCCAGAAGCTGTCTTCCATCACAGTTCTCTCTCTGAGGGTGCCCCATGACACCAGTTTCAGCCCTGAGATGGTTTCTGATGGATCACTGATGACTGCTCCTCCATCTGTTGCACTTCCACAAATGACAGCATGACATGATGATTCATCAATCCTGTGTTAGGAGATTGCAAAAGATGTGTTTTAAAAGCCACAAAAATGTTTTTGTGTTTATTCAGGATTATATCTTCTGTATATGTTTATTAAAGCTGCCAGGGGGAGCCTATTGGCTATTCCTATAGCTCCACTTATTGGAGAACTGGTTTGGGTCTAATTTGGATTCCAGTATGTATCAGCCACAGAGGAATGTCAGTTTTATGCTGGCCACTGTAGTCCCTAAATGCCATCATGCCAGGACCTTTGAAGTTCATTGTGTTTTCTCTATTCCCTCCTAGACCTGTCACATTCATTTCTGGAGCTAATAATGAAGTGAGCATATGGGAAGCCCCTCCTTTCTGTGTCAGCAACAGCAGTGATTCAGTCTCTCACCATCGCAAGCTGCTTTTGGCAGTGAAGGGTTTGTAGGCAAATGCAGTTTACAGGTTGTCTCATCCAACGATGAGAAGTGAAGTTTTACTGCCTAATCTTCCCTATAAAGTCACTTTTTCCCCAAACCATCTCTCCCCTCCCATGATTTCTCCCCCACTTCTGCCATTTAACTATCTTTGTCTTCTTCATGGGGCAGGAGCAACTCCAGCTCCTCATTCTTGACTGGACAAGGCATAACGGCTTAGAGCAAGGGAAGAAATTCCTTCGTGAGGCTGCAATGTCCTTTTGTTGTACGTGGAACAGCTACTCTCAAAGGTCTCTGCCTAGCAGATGGATCATCAGTCTCATTTCCCGTAGTTCCTACCTTCTTAGTTTTTTCATGGCAATTAGCAAAGTGGTATCACTACCCACAGACTAAGGAAGGAAGCAGATATGTTCATTAAATGGTACCATGTATCTATTTGCAGTATTCAGTATAGTCTCCTGCCAGATGCCCATATTGCCAATCCAATTGATTTAATCATAAGCAGTGACTACATTCAGCCTAGATTTCTGTCTGACCCCTACTATCCTTCAGCCTTCCCCTTCTTGACTGAAAAGCATAGTAGTTCCCTTACTGTACCTCAGAAGATGGCCTGGCAGTGTTCCTCAGACCTGCACAGCCTGGATAAGTATACATCAAGAATTATTCTTGTAGGCATTTATAAGCAATAATAACCTTGCCATCAAATGGCAACTTGAAACATTGCTGTTTCGGTGCTCTGAGTCCTCTCAGCTGTTACTTGCAGTGGCTCCGGCCTGACACTGACTGACACGGGAAGAAAGGCTTGCAGAGGTTGCAGTGGGTTGGGATAAATGCAGTGTGGACTTGTGATAGATCAGTATCTCCATGGCTTTACTTTGTGGTGGTCTCTCCGAATATTTGGATTTGTAAGAAATTGTATCAAACAGAAATTGCTTAACTCATTCCAGAGGCACCTTCAGCTCCTGAAATTATTTCCCACTTGTACCCCTGTTCAATGAATTTTAACAGAAGAGAGAGAAGCCTATTGGGAGTGGTGGGGCTAGTCCACCTAGAAAATTCAGTGGGAATTATTCAGGCATCTTGCACTTGTTTTGCTTCAATTTCCTGCTGATAAATGCATTTGCCAGCCATTCAGTTAAGGAGGAGATAATGCCACCTTATTTAGGTAACACCCCTAACTATGATTAGCAAAGATGTAATTGAAACACAGCATGCCCACCCAGTCAACACACACTTCCTTTGGTCTACAACTTCGTTTTACACTTCATATCATTTAGAAAAAGCAATATACTGCTAATTTAACAGCAATATCATCAGTGCAATTGAATGTTTTGACTGGGAGGTGTTCTTTCTTGCAGCAGATCAGCTTGCTTTTGCTTTGACATTTATTTTGCTCTAGAAGACTGTAAACCAGTGATTGTTCAATTGTGCTGAATTAGATACGTGACATTTTTCACTATCTTGAAAATATGCAGCTTTCTCAATTCTCCTTTTTTCATGATGCCAATCTATGTGCCATTTCTGCACGATTAAGCCTTTTGCAGATGTAATTTCCACTATTTTGCTCTTGGGTTGTGAAAGTTTGAGGTTGGTGGCTTATTGTAATTACCAGTAATACTGTTCARTTCTGAAGTGCCTGCTTCCTACATTGCTATCTTTCCAAGCCTTGTTAGAAAAATGATCCCTGAAATTGTGAGTGGTTCTGCACTTAGCAAGGGAGGGCAGAGCTGGTCTCCCCAGTCACTGCAGCAGTCGCAGGGGCTGAGGAACWCCTTGGGCTCGGGGGGAGCTCTGAGGTAGCTTTTTCACCCATGGCACCCCCAGGGCTGCTCTTCCTCAGCAATGTATGAACCAACAGAAATGGTGGGTGTAAGAAACAGAGAGCAAGAGGCCAGCACAGGCTCTCCAAGTTGTCTTTCAGAGGACTTTTCTTCTTGCACAGCCTGTGGAGGAAAACATGGAAGCTAGTCACCATAACTCAGCTGTTTAAAGCATTTAACTCCCCAAAGTACCTTCTACGTAACATCAACATAGCAAAGTCCCTACTGAATGGCATAAAGTTTCCAGCTGTTCTTCTTTTTAGGGTAAAGTTTCTGCTCAGGATTGCATTGTATTGTTGATCAAATTTAGCTTATCTCCTGGAGGGCTGCATAAGAGAAACTAGGGGCAAGTTATTCCCCATAGAGTGTGTGCAGTGATCGCTGAAGAAAGTGCGATGCCAGGATTCCCCAGATCGCAGTATGTGGGCTCACAGGATCCCCTCAGGAAGATTGCTCTGAACATACCATACCTAAAATAAGCACAAGAAAAATCCCTACAGCAAATTACAGAATTTCTATTTACTTAATTAGTGTGTGCACCCAATCCCAATGAAAACCCATCTTTAATACTGTATTAATTAAAACTCTAAACAGGCACACTCTTGCTGAGCTGGCTCAGCCCTCAACCTTCCCATGTAAGTATTCCAGAATGGGAAACCCACAATTTCAGCTCTCCCTTAGTCTCAGTCCTGATGGAAACTCTGGTCTTGGTGCTGTGAATGATGCTTAGTACCATACTGAGGCACACCAGAACTTCAGACCCTGTCAGATCTAGTCGCAGCCTGCCCTGAAGCCAGCTGCTGCAGCTCACACCATTGCTAATATAAGCAGAAGGGGAAGGAAGCTGGTATTTTTAGACTTTTAAACTGACATAAGCAATTGCCACTTGCTCAGAATAACTGGAAAGTTTTAAAGACATTGAAAAGGTTAAGGATTCAACATGCGCCAGGAAACACTCACATAGTGCCCTTGTACAAAAGTTAGTCTCTCACAGGGAGTGAATGGATAGTATGGTACTTTGGAGAGTGCTTCTCTCTGGACGGCATTCATCTCTCTGGAAAAGAACATGCACTGCTAATAAGACAGTAAAGAAGTGATTTCTTTAAAGCTCCAAATATCCCTCTGGACAGCTGCTTAAGGTCAGTATTTCCCCAAATGTCTACTTTCCAGTCAGTAAGTTTCAGCGTTCCCACCAATGTAGTTTCATTCCACGTCACATTCTGCGTAGTTTAGTCCTCAGCAGGTAAAACTAAGTAAGTTGTGAGTTCCTTCCACATATTCACACTTAATAAAATTTATCCCACTGCCTGCAGATGCTGTGTGCTGTATTCCTGCTCTTAAAATCCTTACTAGTCAGGTTTCCTGGCAGACAGACTCTGTTTATTCAAAGAAAACCATAGCCTGCGGCATAGAAGTCTGGACAAATTAAATGCTCAGAAATGGCTTCAAACAGTAATCTATTTCTAGGATCACTTAATCATTTTAGAAGAAAAACAAGAGAAATGCTGATGGCACTAAAGCTGTGAATGGGTCATGAAGCTTCACCCCATGGAAATGGCTTCTCCGCTAGCGCAGGGCAGGTATAGCCACTGCTGACCCATGGCCTTGCCGCAGCCCGCTTCAGCAGCCCCGGCGGTTGTACCCACGAGGCCAGAGGCGAAAGCCACGCAAGGGGTCTGATGCATAGATAACAGTGAGAAGCAGGAACCCCTTCATTAGCTCCAGCCACTTAAATCAGAGCCTGAGCTTTTACACGAAATGCTTCATTTGCTCCCCAAGGAATGAGGCCCTGGGCTGGGGGAAGCATCTCAGGTAGCGGTGGCTGTTGGAGCAGGAATAGGAGTGTGCTGGAGATTAGGTGCTTTTCTAGGAGCCTCTTTTCACTATCACATGCCTAAGGTTGGGAAAGAGGCTTCAGGAAAAAGGATGCCTCTAATTTGTATGAAATACAGCCTTTCCCTGCCACAGCTTCCTTCCCCCTTGGAATGGCAGTGAGGTGGAAACGAAGGCAGGTGGGCCTTCATACAGTGATACATCAAGGAGATTATCCTTCTGTGGACCTGGGCTAAGGCTGATATGTGTTGGGACCAGTACTGCACCTATCTTCTCTAGACATACACACATGCTTAACAAATAGAACTTTAAGCAGCTATGAAGAAAATTGTCCAGACACCGGCACTGCCTCCATGAGGTCCTTCAGAGCTAACTCCATCAGGAGTGTGTTGGGACAGATAAGAACTCATTTCCATATGTATGCAATCCAGTCATATAGTGCTGCTGGAAGGAAAGTCAACTTAATAAGCCTAAAAATATGATTTCTTTCCTCAAACAAGTTCAATCAGAAGATGAAATTGGGGACTGTAACTGATGACTTTATTTACTTTAAAAGGGCAGTCTCTCTACAAAACCTGGCCTCGAAGCACTGCAAGGGGTTTGTAATGAGTGAGATCCCCCAGAACTTCTGCCCCAAAAGCCTCCCTGCCAGCACATAGCTGAAAGCACTGTTTAATGTATAATCCTACTTGCCAGTGCCAGCTAGGAATTTCTTGACCTCTGGGACAACCTTCATTAAAGGAATTAAAAATATAAATCTTCAGCAAGAAATTGAAGGTCTGGGGAAATGGTCCACACTGGATTGCTATTAAGATTCTCTTCCGCTCAGTTGTTTCTCAGTAATCTCAGAGGAGAGCTGCAATAAGACATGCTACCTCAGTTTCATGTCCCAGCAATTAACTTCCTGACTAACAGCAAAGGCTGTTCCAGCTCAAATGGCTGCAACTGGCAAAGTACAAACAAGCCCCTCAAACTCCACAGACTGCTCCTCATTCCAAAGCTTCATGAGCCAAACTCTAATAATTTGCACTTTACACAGTAAATTTCTAAAATGTAATAATGTCGTGGTTTAACCCGAGCCAGCAACTCAGCCCCACACAGCCTCTTGCTCATTCCCCCCACAATGGGATGGGGGAGAGAATCGGAAGAATAAAAGTGAGAAAACTCCTGGGTTGACATAAAGACAGTTTAATAGGGAAAGCAAAAGCCGCGCACRCCAGCAAAGCAGAACAAGGAATTCCTTCACTCCTTCCCATGGGCAGGCAGGTGTTCAGCCATCCCCAGGACAGCAGGGCTCCATCACGCGTAACGGTGACTTGGGAAGACAAACGCCATCACTCCGAACGTCCCCCCCTTCCTTCTTCATCCCCCAGCTTTATATGCTGAGCATGACGCCATATGGTGTGGAATGTCCCTTTGGTCAGTTGGGTCCTGGCTGTGCCCCCTCCCAACTTCTCGTGCCCCTGGCAGAGCATGGGAAGCTGAAAAGTCCTTGACTAGTGTAAACACTACTTAGCAACAACTAAAACGTCAGTGTGTTATCAATATTATTCCTCATACTAAATCTAAAACACAGCACTACACCAACTACTAGGAAGAAAATTAACTCTATCCCAGCTGAAACCAGGACAAATAACCACTAGAACTACAAGGGAACCAGCCAGTTGGGGAGTAATTTGGATCATTTGTTTTGAAAACATKATCTCACTAGCCATTTTTTCCCCAAAATCTTCAAAATGATCTGTTGGAAGTACGGAGTTGGGTTAGGATGTTAAATAATTCTCACAAAAGGAAAGATAAGCTTGTCGGTGAATGCAGACATGTTGGGTGCAGAAAGGGAGAAATCACAATACTCTGTTCATATGTTTTGGGCCATGCCACCAAACAGCAAGGCCGTTACATTATTGAAGAGCTGGGTACACTTCCACATTGAAGTTTGTACCTTCATACCCTCTCCATAGGAGGTACCTTGCTGCTGTGTTTTCACTAGACTTTCCCTGGACTACCAATTGCTTAAGCTGAAGAGCACATTCTTGTGGACCTGTTCTTCCTCTGAAGAGACAGGTTCTTCCTTTTGACTATGACTATGACAGCTATGTACCATTTTTACTACGGGTATGGCACCTTTAGCTGATACTCAAAACCCCTTTTTGGCTGAAGAAGTGTTTAAAGCCTTTGCACCTGCTTCTTCTTAGAAGGCCAGAATAACGTGTGAACCTCTGGAAGAATTTGTTTCCATTGGTTAAAAGGCAGTAGGGTATAAATCTGGAGTGTATTTACTCCACTGAGGTCAGAAGAAAGGAAAAGTTTCTGCACAAAGCTCAAGATCCTTCAAGCCCTTCATATCACAGGGCCGTAGCTCCATAGGGTGGAAATGTTTGGCTAAATATGTTCTGGAGAGAAACCTGGCCTTGTTTCTCAGTATGCAAAAGAGCTACAACTTCAGCAGAGCCACACCATGCTTCCCCCCTACACTGCTTTCCTTTGCGCTCTGCAGAGCCCATGTTAGGAGGGACTCTTGGGACGTGAAGGGAATTGCTGCCAGAAGTACACTTTCTAAAAAAGAAGTGATGTCCAAGAGCAGAGGGACCAGAAGGACTAGCTAACAGAAGGAAGGCAAAAGAGTATCCAAAATGATGCTACTTGCTCCGTGACAGTTTCCTCTTTGAAGGAAACCTCTCTTTGGTCAAATTGTGAGTGATCCATGTTCAGACCGATTTCTACCAAAATCTCACAGCCATCTGTTTTGTCTATACATCCATTGCTGTATTTTTGGAAGTCCCAGGAGTAGGGTGGAGTGTTACAATTTGAGTTATCTTCACTGCTGCCACTGGGAATGCCAAGGAATCCTATGGTGCTCCATCTGTCTGAATTTCAGAGGGAATAAATATAAAATTCCCTTGGGTACAATTAAAACCTCAGGCTTCAATAATGCAGAACTGGTTCTCTCACTAAATGACAGTTTGTGTGTTGGCATTGCCCCACAGAGTTTTTCAGAGGTAGGTTGTCTCATTTTCCTTTCCATTCTCCAGAAATAAAAGCATGATTGTGTTTCTCTGTGTCCTTGTTGCTCCGCTTCACCAAAGAAAGAGATAGGAGCAAGGATGTTTCTTCATGTGGCTCCATGTAGAGCAGCCTTAAAGCTGTTCTACTTAGCACAAAGCTGGCCAAGAACAGGCAAAACATGGCTTCAGCCCCTGCACTGAAACACCCTGGGGTAGCAAAGAAGTGCTGCAGGGAAGATTTTCTGGCATTGCTGTGATGAGCAGAAAGTTATCTTGTGCTGAGGCATTCCCTGGGAGTAATTTCCACCAGGTTAGATGTCTTTTTCATGCAAATGAAGTGGTACAAGGGAATCAGAGTTCTATAATGTTTCCTCATTAGTCTTTTGATAAACACTTAAAGCTACGAAGACAACATCTGAAAGTGCGTGTGTTTTCTCACYTGCTAATAATGCTTGGTGATTAATTCCTCTGTCAGAAAGAAGCAATGGTCCATTTCCCTAGGAAGCATTACAAGCCCCAGAGAAAGTCCTTATCTGGTGAAATAGCTCCCCATGAGTCAGGTACTCTCTTCTCTTTTCTTGAAAATAGAGAATTAGCTCAGAATTGGTAGCCAGTTCTGTAGGAAAGGGAGGGACCTATAGTAGGAAAGAAGTAGTTTCCATTATCTGGACTAGAGCAATAATCTCAGATGGATTAGTAAAATCCAGCAGTTGCTGTCCCCACAGGACAGCATTGCTGAAATGTCTCTTGCCTGCTGGTCCCATGCCAAGGAAGAAAAATAATTTTCAGCCAGTGCAGTTGAGCAAAACTGACAGTGTAGTGTGAGGGAAGGCCAAAGATGAATGATAATATCACAAGATCTAAAACCCACTTGGAGCTGTTGAATCCCCCCCCAGGAAGTGTAAAGCTGTTTCTGCTCATTCCCGTTGATTTGGTTCTGTTCTTAATTTCTTTTCCTCAAAACCTGCTTTTTACCTTAAGGCAAAATTTCAGGAATTGGATGTAGTAATAAGCAATTCCTCTGCACTCCTTCACCCTGGGCTCATTTCACTTGCTTATTTTTACCTCCCTTAGCTTGTGTCAGCCCTCAAAAGGAGGAAATGTATTGTCATTTTTAAATTTCCTCACATGTAGACAGAGGCATACAGACTCACACTCCTCTTCAAAACCAACAAAAGCAGCTTGGATTTTAGTGACAGAAATTGCAATGAACTTAAAATAGCAGAAACTGGCTTTCTGCTTGGATGCAGTTAGAGTGGCTTGGCAGAGCCCTAACATATTGTGGGGTTCTGGTTCTGTACCATCTCTATGGTGACCTATTTCTGATTAGGAGCCATTATTACATGCTGTAACATTCTCCCTAATAGTTCCATTATTCTTCACCAGCTCATGCAGACTATTTTTCCTCATCCTATTTTATTGGAAAGACTTTATACTATTCCTAATCACTTGAGAACTATGTATTTTGGGCATTGGAGTTAAAAGTGGTCTACATTTTCCATCTCTTCATTAACCCATACCCTCATCTTAGGGTCATACAAGGATTGTTGGCTCTGTCCTTTCTTCCTCTGCTGTTTACGGGGTAGTCTGAAATTGCTATTTCGGTGAAGGCTGGTGATACCACTTGGAAAGCATAACTAAGGCATGATGCTTCCCCAGTAGCAGATCTTGAGCTGATCTGGTACAGCCCCAGTGACACTTGTGCAGATCTGCCCTCTTAAAGCCTTTGTACTGTCATGGCTTAGTAAGTGCAGACTCTGTACCCCGAAAGTTTTACACGTGTTTGCGTGAGGAGGATCATGAAACTGAAACCTATTGGACTTYTGGGCATCGTAAAGGAGAGGAGCATGTTTCTTGTCATGGCCAAGAAATGGCCCAGATAAAGGCTTGGGGTGGTAAGTGGGATTTTATCTATTTTGTGACTTTAACCTAGAAAGACTACTTCCATATTAGACTCCAGTGAAACAGTTCTAGCAGAGTTCTTGTCAACACATGTAACCTGTTACATCTTTCTATGCAGCCTCACTGCCTCTTTGTTTCATTTCCTCAACATAAACTCCTTAGTAACTACAAATCTCCAGAGATGTCACCCTGCAAGGGAAACAAGTTGCATCAAAGCAGCAGATATGAAGTTTTAAAAAAATGCAGAATCCTGGGATCCAGGGCAGTGCTCACACTTCCTGGCCCAGCTGGACAGAAGCACCAAGGGAAGGAAGGTAGAGATGGAAATTGAAACTCTGATCAATGCCTGAAGGTGGAGAAGGAACTGGCAGAGGTTTGCTACACCAGTATAAACTGACAGGAAGGGCATGCAAGGAGGATAATGATGGGAGATAGTGTCCATTGAGCATATTTGCCAGCGGCAACCATTCCTGGAAACATGCACATATCTATCATCATTTGCCATCCTTTGCAGCAGGGGCAGTGCATAAAGCTAGATATCTTCTGGACAGACGTATATAGCTAGATGCAGCCATGCTTTTGAATGATGGCTTTCTTCATAGCTTCAGCAAGAATTTGCAGTCACATTGGTTAAGTCCATTAATAACTCTTCCTCTTTCCCAGAACCTCTCCTCTCCTGCTGTTAGCTAACATTTTGCTGCAAAGTTTTATGAAGCAAATGCCACTTTGGTGTGACAATATGATTTATTTGCTCCATTCATTCGCAGCAAACACATGCAGTGCTTGCCTCTCTACAGGAGATACTTTTTCAAGGTATCTGTTGACTCTCTCCCTTATCAACCACAGGTTACTAAACACTTCACGTTCCGGGAACTTTCTGCTTGGTGGAATCCCAGTTCCACAAAGCCTTTTTGTGTCATCACCTCCACACATGAAGGACCACAGTTTGGCAAAACCAAGGAAGTGATTTTCTGTCAAGAAATGAGACAGAACTGTAGTTTTTCCAGGCTTACTCAGAACTAAAACTTTTTTTCTACTAAATAGAATTGTGTACAAATGATGTTAGAATAATTTATGTTCATCATTAACGTGCTATAAATAAAAAGAGCTGTACCCAGGGCTCTGGCCCAAGTGACATGGCTCCACTAGTGTTATTACAGTTCCTCCTGCCATCAGACTGGAATGGCTGGGATTGCACCAACTGGGACAGAGACCATGGTTCAGTATAGATACAGACCATCTATATATCAGAGGGTCGTGATTAGGCCTGCTTAGAAGTTTCTCTTTATTAAATGATTCCTGTGGGCTATGACTCATATTCAGAGCCACTCAAAATGAGAGGTAATCATCACTCTCAAAGTTTTTACAAAACAGTAAAGAAAGAAAAAGATTTTGCCTAACATTTTCCTCACCAAAAAGATTGATTTCTCTACAGGAACTCAAAAATACTGGAATATTTTGATAAAACCCACAGAGTTTGTCCTTGTTGCCAGAAACGTTGCTGGGTACCTCCTCAATGTAGCACGCTCCTACATAGCTGCAGAAATCAGCTTGCAGAGAAGTGGATCACCCACYTTGGCTCAGCACAGCCACGCTCAGGAAGGGGAGGGACAGCCATAYCTCGGAGTGCCTGGTCACACTCTAGCCTAACTGTCCACACCAGAAGTAACTCCACTTCAACACAGGCAATATCCTTCAGCCCTAAAACCTGCTTTCGTTTTCCTCAAACCAGAATTAAAAGCGACAATCAAACAAATATGCATTTAAATAAATATATACGCACTTAAACCATTGGGAATTAAAATTCTGTTCATGCTCCCTGAATGCTATTACTGTGACCACCACGAAAGCACTGCTCAGATCTGGTAAAACACACTGAGGTCAGAAGTCAGTGTCAATGTTATATATTGTTTTACTTGTGTAAAAGTTGTCTATGCTGAAACACAAGTTGGAGCTCTGCTGTCACTGCCCTCTGCTGATCTGAAGGCTTGAGGCAGTGAATAACGTCCTGCCACTGTCCACTGTCAGCTGGCATTATATTGCGTGGGGAATAATCTCACACTTCATTACTCCATCCTACCCGGGTGCAGTATTGGCAGACTGAAGGACATGATTGAAAGTGCTGGCTGAGAAATCTGGTGCAGTCTGGCAAGTCCTGTATTCCTCGTTCAGCAGCTAATTAAACTAGCATCTTCACTGGGATCTGGCAAGACTGCCTTTTACTGTCCTGATAAAGTGAGCTACAATTACTGAAAGAAAGAAAGAAAAGGATTTTTCTTTCTTTGCACCCTTAGATGCAAGCCACATAGTTTAGAACAGAATGCTCTGCAAATGTATGTGTTTGTGTAGCTCCGAATACTGTAGCACTTCTTTCTCAATGACAGTTAGCAAGGTAAGAAAAACTAAATCGAACTTTTCTGCCACAAATTCACCAACAAATTCTTTTCAGTGGATGCTGTACTCTTTCTGTCTGCCTAATTGTGGATATTAAATTTCCACTCTGACTGGAATTTATGCAAGTGTTCCACTATGGAATCTGAATTTCAAAGTAAAAAGTAGGGAAAGTATCTGCATTTTTTCCACTGTGAAGTATCTTGTCAAATCCAATGTTATTTTAATGGGATGGAACTTCCTAGAGTGAAAGTGGCACTTCCCCCTTTCTTTAAACTTTCTTGGTCTGTTTTCCCATGTCTTGTGAAATATTCACTTATTCACAAAGTGTGGAGAAGATGAAAAATGCTCTAAAAACTGAAAGATGCTAAGCATTTTGAACCTTTTCTTAAAGTCTGCTGAATGCTGAGGTCTCATAGTTCCAATTGAATTAATAGAAAATGCAGATGCTCTGAAAATTAAGCCATTTATCTTCCATTTGTTTCTTCTAGCCTGTCTCAATTCAGAAACAAAAAAAAAGGTTGAAAACATATTATCACCAGTGGAATGGAAATTCCCTATTTCGATCAATTTTAATCATGCTTAATCATGTAAGCGATAGTACCAAAATTCAGTGTGTTCATATATCAAGCTCAACAATGTTTGATTTCAGYCTGTGCTTAAATGCTTTGCTAGATCAAGGTGTATCTCAGGARAGTATTTAGCCTTGTGGTTAAACTAGCTGACACAGTTGCACTCACTGGAACTTGTATTCATAATCCCTCCAAAAGCTCACACCACCCACTGAAACTTCAGTGTTCAGCTGCTGTTCCRTCTCATTTTACAAAGACTTCAATTTYGTGAATTAGCCTTTAAGTATAATTKAATAATTTCTCATTTCAGGACATAATTTGTATRGAAAAACAGAATATCAAAATCAGAGAGTCTGACAAACAAACTTTCAAAGAATATGTGACTCAGTGTGTGATTAAATCAGGATGGTATTCCCTCATCTCTACCCACTGGACTGTCCCTAAGGGCTGTTTACTAACTGCTAGTGGGACTTTGAAATGAAGAGCACTTGAAGACTACATAGGACACAGCAGTTCACACAGTGGATGTAGCCCTAGGAAATCAAATTAATGCCTGCTGGTGGGAAAGTCTGTTTTCCCTCCATCTTTTCTCATTGTCAACTTGGAAAATCACTTTCTTAGTCCTGTATATGCTCTGAGTCATGCCTCCAAAATCCAGAGTAACCAAGATAAGAGAGGCCAACTACTCTCTAGTCACAATTGGTTGCCTGGTGCCTGAGGCTCACTGTAAAATGACACTATCAGAGAAGGGTCAAGAGCAAAACATTTTCTCTTACAAAATCAAGAAGTCACTTGGCCTCTGTGACAGATTCCTCTTCTCACAATTTGGCAATAGTTCACTATAGCTAAAAATAACAGTCAAAAAAAGAAAGAAAAATCAATAAGTAAAAGCACACGGCTTTTACTTATTGATGTATAGCCCTTAAATACAGATAAGAACTGCATTGCAGCTAGGAGTGTTGCAAATTTTTTCYACTAAAATGAGAAGTGCAAAATGCTAGCTTAGGGRGAAAAGCTGTATTGCTTTRCCTATGTTGGGGCATTCATCCAATCATCTATAGCTTAYTTTTCACAAAAAG
This sequence comes from Oceanodroma leucorhoa, assembly GCA_030449065.1. Lineage (NCBI taxonomy): Eukaryota > Metazoa > Chordata > Aves > Procellariiformes > Oceanodroma > Oceanodroma leucorhoa. The sequence goes on along the minus strand of JASVER010000124.1, from coordinate 2,302,896 downwards.
TGAAATTTTTGRAGGAGTGAATGTATTAAAAGAGAGTGTTGAYGGCTGACAGACCTGGGGGTTTCAGTATCACCAGCATACCTASAAAATGGACATGACAAGCTTGCAAATCTTGCCATGCTCACTTGGAGCAGTCTTGCACGTAGGCTGAGGCTCTCCTTCAGTGTCCATTCCCATCCACCTGGTAACGGTGGTTGTCCACCTCAATGCACATAGTTCATTTAGAATCATATAATCATGAAACAACTTAGAYTGAAGGGACTTTCATGGAGGTCATATGGTCCAACCTCTGCTGAGAGCAGGCAGACTTCCAAGCTAGATCAGGATGATTAGGGATTTGTCCAGTTGAGTTTTGAATATCTTCAAGGACAAAGATTACACAGTCTCTCCAGGGAACCTGTTCCAGTGTTTAACCATCCTGTAAAGAATGTTGTCCTTATATCTGTCTGCACTACACCTTCCTGCAACTTGTGTCTGTTGGCTCTTGTTCTTTCACTGTGCACCTTTGAGGAGAGTCTTGCTCTGCCTTCTCTAACACCCTCCCCTAGGTTAGCAGRGGTGTGGGGACAGTTGACTAAATGGTTGCTAGAATTATAAACATCTGAAGACTGAGACGAAATCATGCTCATTATAGGCATTTTGGATTCTGGAATCCATCCTCTCAAACAGCCCAAGAGTTGGGACTTCGGCTGCAACACAAAACTTTGTGTTCTCAAGGATTTCGCCAGACAGCGAAGAGTGTGCAGTAATGATTTGCCGGCAAGCTGCCTTTTGTGCCAGCATGAGGCATGTGCCCGTTTGCTGTGATGGAGATTGCTTATGTGAGGGACTTACCATTTCACCAGTGTTGCTGCAAAATACAACCTGTCCTTTCCCCAGGAGTCTGTTCTCAACATACTTGATAAGAAAAAATTAATTATGAAAATGTTTCATAATTCAAGCAAGCACCAGACTTATCTTTATAGATTTGTCTTGAGTAAAAACCAAGACATTGAGACTTAGAAGATTTGGGTCCATCCACTAGGCATTTTGGTTAACCTGTGGCAGGACTYACCCTCCCATGCAGTGCAACACCAACTCAGAGACACCTTTGGTGTCTGCACRGCACACCATCCACGTACAGGTACCAGCGTGGGTCCCAAAAACAGTGTCGCCACATGATGTTATGGCTGGGATAATAACCGGAGAGCACAGCAAAATGCCCTATCTGGAAAGCTGATCTGCCACAACTCTCCCACTTCCAGTTCTGGACCTAATTAATACTGCTATTGAACAAATGCCAGTAAATGGCAAGTGAAGCTTTGTCATGTCAAATCAACTCACTCATTAAAGAAACCCAAAAATAGAAAATATGACAACATGTAAAACCACAAGTGAACCTTTTCATTACAGRTGAAACATTTTCACATATACAAAAATCAAATTAATGTCTGTTTCACCTCTTTTTTTTGACTTGATCGACAGCATTCATAATTTCAGCAAAGAAAGCACTTATTGTTTCTCATTTTAAAATAGATAGTAATTTCACAGAGGTCTGGCTACAAATAAGATTACATCTGAAGATCCTCGAAATGTCTTATGCACTAGACTGGAAATTAGAAATAGCTCTGAAGTGTTTGTAATATAAAGTAAGGAACACTGGATCATTAGAAACAGTGGGACTTCAGAAAATGCCRGAGGAATTCTACTCTGCCCTCTCTTCATGCTGTAAGTTAAAGAWTTATTTGGTGGCATTGTCCTTTCCATTAGCTTTGCCTGTTTGCAGGTGGCAATTTTCTCAAAGGGGGTGTCCAGAGAATACTTCAGTGATTGTTATAGCACAGAAAACATGTTTTAGCACAGAAAAAATGAGCTTTAGAGGGAGAGAACACTGAAAAAGAACTTGTGTCTAATGAAAAGCTATGGGAAGTGCAAGAATATCTTTGCCACCTTTGGAGAAGTCACCAGGAGATAGTGTTAACACCAAACTTCTTAATTCTTCACTAATATAGGACAACGGATGAGGTACTGAAAAATCCAAGCATCTGAACTTACAGGTTACTGCGTAGCTTACCTACAGTGGCACTCCAAGAAATGGAACCAGAGGCATCTCAGAAAGAAAAAAATCATTAAAGAGAAAAAACATCATTAGCTATAAGAAAAGCGATGCTATTCAGTCCTCCTGTGGTGTYCTCCCAAGTCTATCACATAGGCTCCCAGCTACTTGCCCTCAGACTGTGTCACTGACACACATCCAGCGGAGGAAGGCACATTACAATGCAGCAGCATCATGAGAATCTTACAGGAGCAAAAGAACAGCTGTATTAATCCACCAGCTCAGTGTCTTGCCTCAGCAATGGACAATACCAAATAACTAGAGAAGAGAATACAAGTAATCTGCAAGCTCATCTTTGCACCTTGCCATCTGTTTTGATGTTGCAGATCACTSTTAGAAAGTAGGGAACTTCATTTGGAGCTATGAGATGCTTAATCACTCCTCTTTACCTTAGGAACTGTCTATATTTGCAATGCATTGACCATCAGCCCTTCCTGACTCCCTGCTGTGATGTACAAAACAGGACTATTAATGACTATTCTCAATGATATGTCTGAAATATAACGTAATATAATATAATATTGAGGCATCCTGACTCTTTGCTCCCACTATTGTCTTCTGCTCACTGTAATAAAAATGCTGTGAGTCTTTTTCTCTGGGGAGAAGAGATGCCAACACAGAGAAGGTGATTTCTAGAAGACAAATGAGAAAGGTTGAATAAATATCTCATTTAGGTCCTGATTGTGCTATTGTTATTCATGAAGAATAGTTGCTTACTCCCATCAAGACCTACTCTTGAATTGGCCTTGACGTAGYTCTTGGCCTTAGCAAAGGCTGCAAAAAAAGGCCTTAAAAAGTCATGGATTTTCGGCAACATATGTGTTAAGCAAACCAGCAAACCAGCTGACCTTAGAACAATGGCCCATTCTGCAGTGTGGCAGAGAAAGCTCCCCTTGGCACGGCCAGCAGCTGTCGTGCAGGGCGCAGGAGAAGCCTTAGCTGTCAGTCTTAGTTCAACTACCTGCTAGGCTAATAGTTCGCTGCATGGTCTGGCATCTCAAGAAGCAATATAACAACTAAAAAAGTCAAAAGGAAAATGAGACGAGTTGATCATTTTTTCTAATGCAGCCTGAGTCATTATTGCAGTTAGTAAGCCATATCTTACTGCTTTAGTCAAATGATTGCTACCATCATATATTACCTTAAAATCTATCACTATTAGAGGATGAATGCTGGAAATTCAGGCTCCTCATTATCCTCAAATGCTTCTGCATTAACTCRAAAGAGAAACTTTTGTTTTCTTATCATCTGAGCCATGAAACTGAGAAWGTTTATCAAATAGCAAAGGCTGTTGCAGCAGCTCTCATAGAGCCCAGCCAGACGTCCATTCCATGGTTTTCCTGAAGGCAATGAGGCTGTGAAATACTCAGGGAAATGCAAGCCCACCTTGCAAGACGAGGCTGGCACATCAACCCCAGCGTTAATAGAGCTCATGCACTTCTGCAGAGATGGAGAGGAGCCTACATTGAGCAAAAGACCTTGGGCATGTGACCGGGAAAATGTGTGKGTATGTCATATCACTGCACTGTGGGTATACACTCATCACTGGCTCATCTCTAGTGACACTTTGCTAGCACGTCCTGGTTTTGCTGTAAGACGTGTTAGCTGTGGACAGTCTTTGATCGCTGTGAAATTTTGGCGAGGAATTTGGAAGGGATGCCCCCAGGACTTTACACCACTTCTACAGAATTTAATCAGCTGTACGTGCCTCATTTAGGGAATCCCCAGTAATCTCCTGTCTCAACGTTGTGTTTCTTAAAACCTTAATCCAGTTTTCTTATTGAGATAATCTTTATCTTTACCTTCTCCATTATTTAGGACTGCGCTTTTTTTTTTTTTCCATTTCTGAGGCTTCCTACCATCCCTTACAGGTCCACTCAGAGAATTTTTTCTTCTCCCAGAAGTCCGATAATTCACCTCCCTGCCCACCACAACACAGACAAAATGATTTACTACGAATGAAGTAGGCTAAGACGCAAATGTACATCTGGCAATGGTAGACTCTTAGTCATGGTAAATGGAAAAAGGTTTAGCTRTCTTATGCTTATTGTGGGATAGTACAGGACATGATCCTGAATTTGGGCAATTACTTAAAGCTGCTCTGTGGGGATACCTTTATTTATGCACAAAAAATCATTGGYATGTCCATACCCACAGTTCCTCTATCTATGCTATGGGAATAATAGCATTGACCCTCCTAGTACAGTGCTGCAGCACTACAGCTCAAAACTGCTGACTTCAAAACACCATGCTAATCTACACTGTGAATTTCCCAGCCTTGGTGGTTACTTAATGCTATTTATGAATGTTTCCCCCTGTATTTAATTTCCTGTGGTGCTTGAAGTCCTTCTCTGAGACTTGCAAAAATGGCATCATATATTTCCCAGAGAACCTTTTGTTCAGCATAAATAAAACATTATGCAGCAGCTTCAATTTCCTGATAATTAAACGTAAAACTTTTCTAAAGTGCTGGATGCAGGGCAGCTATAGGAACAAAACACTGTGCTGCTGAGGAGACTTCAGAGTCCAATTCGTGCACTGAGTTCACTTAAACACCTTGATGCTCACGTGTTTCTTAAAGCTGCACATTTAAGCGCAGTGTTAGGAAGCTGGGAAGGTATATAAAGCAAAAGTTAGGAAGGAAAACAATCAGATCAGTGGCATTTTGTASAGATGAGGGGGAAGCAGGCAATGTAAGTATTAGAAAGGAGAGACAGGAGGAAACAGCCAGGATGTCAGAAGTGTTTTGTCTGCTTGGGTAGAGAGAAACATACTGACCTCCAAAATGTTTTGGAGATTTGAGCAAGTAGGGCTGAAAAGAGACAGGGACCAAAGACTGAGTCAACAAGTTCTTGAAAGAGTTGTCAATTTATCGTAGACTTAAAAAAAAACGAAGCAGTTTTTAACTGTGATTTTTTTGTTTCCTCTGCTGCTGCTCTGCTGTGACTAAGGAAGTTTTTAATCTCATCTTCTCAGTCTTCTCAGAGCCACAGCTGTGGTCTATGACAAAAATAGTCTGTTCTCATGAAAATACCTGTGACTGGAATGAGGAGTCAGTCCAACCCCAGCAGGATCAAGGAAGGACCCACAAATGCTGTGAGAGAAAGCCCTGATTGATGCATTTGCTAATTCATTGCACTTTCATTTGCTAATTAGCAAGCATGATGGAAAGAAGAAAAGCCAACAATGCAGACCACATCCTTGGCTACTATAAACACCAATTTACACCAGCTAAGATTCTGGCCGCTTGATACTCCAAGGGGAAAGATACTTGTTTGCTATTTGGTTTGATATAAGTAGCAATTACTCCCTGGTTGCTGAGCTGAATTTGAGAGTTATGGGCCAAATTACTTGAGCAGACACATTCTGAGTTATCCATCATGCAAAATCCTTTGTGCAGAGCTGCAAAGTTATCACTAATTGTGCATTAAAATAATTTCTTTTCATTTTAGTCATACTGTACCAACTACATATATACTTTCCCTCTCATGAAGCAATTCTGCTTTCCTGTAAGATGGGCTGCTCAAGAAACTAGTCACCTAAATAGCACCAGCCCTGGGTAAGCCAAAGAGCACCACGAATCATTCCTTATGGAGAAAAAATATGCTAATTTGCAGATCAAAAAGAGAGCACTGGTCACAACTAATAATCTCTGTATATTAATAAGGAAATTTTACTCCTGTTTGCATTTGCAGCTGAGGTAACTGGCTCCAAATTAACTCAGTTCCTTCCAAGCAGAGCATTTGCTAAGCTGGACAAAATAAACAGGATACTAGCGGTTTTTTTCCCCACAACTGTTCAGTGCTTCATGCAGTAGCTGTGAAACCCCACTGTATGACTGAGCCATCTGGACATGTGTTTCAAAACTATCACTTCAGAGAAAGATTCATGCAGGTTTTCTTTTTCCAAATCTATCTAGAGCTTGTCCAAACACACAAACTTTGTGCAAGGGAGGAGGCTGGACTGCACATCAGAGCACCCTTGTTTACTGGTAAATCCCACACAAGGACCAGTGCAGGAACATCTCTTTGAAAGATAAAAGCATTAATCTTTCTCAGTACTCCCTGCCAATAAAATTAGGTATAAGTTACTTATTGACATAGTCACTAAGCAGACTGACTGCTTGAAATGCTTTCCTGTTCTTAGATAGAAGCTGCTTTATAAACTCAAAATATTTTTTACTTAGGTGACAAAATATGTTTTCATAATAATTAGTCCAGTAGAAATATTCTCATGCTATCACTCAGTGAAAAATTATAAAGACCAGTGGCTTGAACTTTTCTTAAAAATTACTATGTCTAGAAAAGGAGAATGTTTAAAGAGTTAGAAATTGCATGTRATGAACCACACGATTCTGATCATTTTAATCTTAAGGAAAAAAATACAGGGCCACATCTTAACATTGATGGAACTATGCTGATGATGCCATGGCAGAATGTGATTCATGGTTGCATTTTTCATCCTTTCATTCCCACTGTGCTTGTTTATTCACATAAAAACGTGGACTAGCTTAGATAAAAATGCAGCTGAAACACATAATGGAGGCAGCAGCCATTTTCTTAAATCCGCCAGAAGAGCTATTCCTGAGTGAGTTCTGTGGAGCTGAAAGTCCTGCCTGGCACTCAAGATATGACACAAGTCACCAGAAAAGCAATTTTGTCCTTTGGCTATGGTCATAAATTGAAACACAGGGTATTGTGATTGAATGTAAGGGGGGGGAAATTATTAGAACAATTAAGCACTGGATCATATTGCTCAGAAAGGCTGTRGAGTCTCTGTCCTTGGAGGCTGCTTTGTCTTGTCTGAACAAAACCCTGTGCAACCTGATCTGAAGTCAGCATTGACCCCACTGTGAGCAGGAGGCTGGACCCRAGACCTCATGTGGTCCCTTCCCACCACAATCATTCTCTAATGCTATCAGGCATCAACRATCTTTGCTGTTTATATTTGTGCTTAAAAATAAAGCCAGAGAAAATGKGTAACTCCTCCACTGAGAATTTAGAGTATCTTAATATAGTTCTTAAAATTTGTATTCAACAGTTTCGGCATTTTACCTAGATGAAAGCAAACACAGTGAGGATATCCTACCGTGAACCCTTTTAAGGTTTTTTTTTCCCCATAGGCTCTTGCCTTGAGGAAGGAAAAGGAACATCTGTTCTTTTGGCTCCAGTAAAGGGTTTAAGTCTTCYCAGTCTTGAGGAGTGCTTCATAAACAAGGTCTGAGATCACTGGATGTTCCCACAAAACTGTGCAATCAGGCTAAGATGGTTGCAAAAGCAGCAGCACTGAGGCTGCCATGCAGTAGTAAGAAAACCTGCAGCAGCGTGCAGTTAATTACTTCAGAGATTTGCCTTTTAGATAATGAGAGGTCTGAGGACATTCAGGACTATAAATCAGCCCTAGATTAATTTTTTTGTTCTAAAAGCATATTCCAAATTTGAGACACACTCAYAAATACACAAGAATTGTCATTCTGCAGTCAGCAGTTAGCTGGGTAAGAAAAGGGAATAGAGACTGGTTGGCATTTGTATCTCACCCATCTTCTGAGTCTTCCAGGACCATCTTGGTTACTCTGATGAAGATGAGTAACAGCAAAGCTGCATAAAATCCCCTCCTGCCCTGTGACATACAACACAGTGGTTGACTGTACACAGGGGCAAGAGGCCACTGCCCCCCGCCCCCCCCATCTCCTGCTACATGCCTGGCAGAGCTGCCCCCGCCTGCGGCTCCTGGTGATGGGCTGCATCTGCTGACTCTTTTYGGGGTGGGCCAGTGGGATTTAAGGTGGCGGAGGCAGCTTCAACAAATTTACACGTTTCCTTCAAATATTGGACACAGAAAATTCCAGAAATGTTTTTGGGATTCCCAGTTCTGAAAATGGGGCTTGAAAAAAAATGAAGTTAATGTCTGTTGTGCYAGAAAAGTTGCATTTTCTCACCTTCTCTGGGTTCAGGCAGAGGATATGACTGAACCAGTGTGGTTTAGGAAGACAGCAGGGTAGTGCAGAAGAAACAAATTGTCTCTGGAGCTTTGGAGGCTTTGCCTTCACTCAGGAGGCAGCTTGAGTGCCCTCCACAAGCAGCTCAGGAGAAGAATACTCAGAACTCTCTTTAGCAAATTTTCCTGGTTTTAATGAATGATTATTTAGTGTCTCCAGGTTCCTGACAGGACCGCTGKTTTTTTCTGTGCAACTAAATGCTTCAGACCTCAGTACATCTGGCAGAGGGTTTCTGAGGAGTCCAGGGCCAATGGCTCAGGACCAGCYACCCCAGGCCTGGGGACACCATTTCTGTTCCCTGAAATTTTGGATATCATGAGCATATTTACAGGAACAAAACCACGTTTGACCACAGAGGCACTACCCACAAAACGGTACCAAATTTCCCTCCTTTGTTTTATGACCACAAGGAGCTGTCCCATGAAATGACTGTAAAACCAACTGGCGCCCAGCTCCCAGGTAGGTTAAACTGCCACCATCCTCTTTTTCCATTTTCAGCTGCCTCATCCTGCCACGCTGTCATTGTCACCAGACACCTCCCTCACATCACTGTCACAAATGTGCCCTTTCTTTTAGTACCATTTCTATCACTAATCGCTTAACACCAGCTTTTGTAATCTGTATTTTAACGGCTAGCTAAGGATTCTTTGGAAACTCAGAGTTAGGAGGACTGTTAAAGACAGGGTAGACAAGACCCTGCCTCCATCTATGCTTTCATTTCCCATTGGCTCCAATGGGGCCAGGATGCCACCTTTGGTGTCTGAGAATTAAGTACCTACAAGGCGTTTTAAAATCTGGGTATACAATCCATTGGTATACAAAAGAGATGCTGTTTGGACTGAAAATTCATGAAAAGCAGTCACACTTGGAATTTTCTTCCTCACTAAAAAGAATATGACATTTTCTTCTGGCCCTAGCCAGATGAATGCCATGATTTCTAATCACTCTGGTACACAGTCGGTTTAACCAGTTGTTTTGGGATGGCTCATTCTKTGTGTGCATAGATGCTGTCGAGCCATCACAATGCTGTTTTTCTTTCCTCAGCTACCAGGCAGAAGCCACTGTCAGGGTTTCCCAAAAGACAGTGTCTGGAGAGCCTGAATGAAGTTTCTCATATATGAAATTAAAGCCAGTGGTGTTTTCTCATCAGGGAGCTATGTGGTGTGCATCATGAATGTCAGGCAGGTGCAATCCTGATCAGTTATCAGGAGACAGGATCGAGACTGGAAATTAAAAAGCTGTCTTCAAAGCTGGCAGGGACAAAAACTTAAAGAATGAAGAGATTAATCAATCCTGGGAACGTGCCGTGTGGGCTTCGGAGAAGTGAGAGTAATTACACTCTCTAATCTCTCCCTGAAGCCTTTAGCAGCGTGTGACCAGATATTAAATGAGTAATTCAGGAAGGGAGAATATAAAGTAACCATATACACAAATACTAGGTTTATTGAGTTTTCTTCTTTTAAAGTTCCTTATTTCTCAGCATGTGGAGCCAGCTTCATACCTTCAAAACAGCACCTCCTAAGGCCTTTTCTTGCCTTACATTGAAATCTCCAAAAGGGATCTTTGGTCCCAGCTTTCACCTGCCCGTAAGGCTCACAACCGCAGCTGCCACCGCCGCCGCCCTGCAGAGCCAGCGGACCCTCACCTGGAGCCGCTGCTACGGCCTGCGACGGGTGAAGCTGGGGCCCACAGGGCTCCTGCGGTCCTGCGCTGCCGCTGCCGGAGCCTGCGTGTGCCCTGGCTCCCGGCTGGGGATGGCCGGGCCATGAGCCTGCCTCTGCCTCGGCTCCCGGCTGGGCATGGCCGGGCCGTGAGCCTGCCTCTGCCTTGGCTCCCGGCTGGGCATGGCCGGGCCGTGAGCCTGCCTCTGCCTCGGCTCCCGGCTGGGCATGGCCGGGCCGTGAGCCTGGCTGCACTGAGCACACCGCCCGCCCTCTCAGAAACGGGCTGGACATCTTCACTTGTGTTTCTAATCCAGACAAAAAGCCCAAATATGCCTTTTACAGACTGAGTTACTTTCCCAGCAGCACTGACCTCAGTGTTTGCATTTTTGAACAAAACTCTAAATCTTTTTTATTCTCTCCTGAGAAGCAGAAAAAAGCATCTGTGATTATTGCACAYATATTTTAAAAGACGATCACTACCATTCACACAGACCAGGGGCTTTCCTATGCATGCTGCTACAAGCTTTTTTCCCCCAGCCCATACATATTTTGGGGCAGCAGAGAAGGAAGAACCCTATCTTTCCTTCAGCACATTTCACACTTCCTCTTGCTGTTGTGTTTTCCTGCTCCTCTGAAAAGGGAACACTCTTTCCTTTTCACATAGCTTAGCCTTCAGTAGTCAAAAAGTCTCACTAGCCCTGATCCTCCCATGTTTCCATTTATTCCTCTGTAGAATAACCCAAGTTTGAAATACAAGAGAAACTCTAAGGGTGTTCTATGAYATCATAGGTACGCTATAGAAAATAATTCATAATCATGGTAAAGAATCTGATGATATGATGTTATCCATCAAAATACGAAAGATAGATGTTTATACACCRATAAGATAAAATGAATTATTCAAAAGAAAGCACAGCTGGCTTGGGGAAAGCTGAGAGGTCTCTGATGAACCCTCACTATCCACTAACTAGATCCAGTTAAACCTGGGAATTTCTCAGTGGAAATTGTTTCATCAGAAAAGACAAATTTTTCAAAACCAAAACATTACACAAAAAAAGAGAAAACTGAGACTAATTTTTTTACTTAGAAAGAATAAAAACATTTAAAAATGTTAAAAGTGAAAAATTTTTACCTGCAAAAATTTTACTTGCAAACACCCTACTATACCTAGCCTAGTAGTAATAGTAAAAATATTAAAAATTAAGAAGAGAGGCATTGGAAGATAAAAGCTTTCCAACATTCCAAAAGAAAATAATAGTTTTTTTTTTATTTGGGCACTGTACTTTTTTTTCCCACACTTCATTCCGATTTCAGCTAGGACAAATTTTGTAGACACTTGCAAGTTTTCAAAGSCTAGGAACATCCATTTCAGTTGCAACAATTAGTAGCCAATTAATTATAAAGTGATCYGTTCCAGGAGAATACCCAAGTGCAAGTTCAGTAACGAAAGAACATTATTTCCTTAGCGTGTGCCAGAATAACACTCCTGGACTTTTTACCTAAAAGACCACCCATTCTCTCTGAAAAAGTAAAAAAAMCCAAAAGGCCACCATATATCTCACTATGAGTTGGCAACTGGGAATGGAGATGATAATTACATGCTTCAATACATCAATAATAACCATTTTACTGTTTGTTACTTCCAACACTTTCATTGAAGATACTGATGATACAAGCCAGGTCCCACCTGGCCCTGAGGACCAGCATGAGCTGGAGTCACCACCTTTTGCTGTCTTTCAGATGGCTGGTGGTCCACAGACTGTAGATGGAGGAAGTTCATGCTTCTGTTTTTWCTCCTTTATCACACAGCTTCCCCGCTCCGGTACAGGAAGGACAGACTCACCCATAGTTGCTCTSAGCTACTGCTCCAAAGAGTGATCTTCCCCTTCCCAAAAGAGTCATGCACTGTTTGGCTGCAGCAGAGTTGAGAAAGTCCCTCTCTTGGTGGTGATTGCAAGCAACCATGAGCCACATCCTTTACTTCCCCAGGGTGAGCCAGCAAACTCTCCACTCCGAGACAAGCCTGGTCTGTAGGTGCAAGAGTAACATAGAGTTACTCTGATGTACTCCCAAAGACAGCCACTGCCCTTGCATTAAATTTCTTGGAGATAAAACCAAGCTGAGTTCACAGCTTTGGTGCCAAGGGAAGAAAATCTGTGGTTCAGTTAAAGAAGAAAGGGAGGGGAGTAGATTCAGTGAAACTTTATTAACCACTTTTTTTTTTTTAACCAGAAATATTTGAAATTGAGTTAATGATTCTCCTGCTGTTCTAATTTTAAATGTTTCCTTTACATCACTGAAAAGAATTCAAAACTTGCGTTTAGTTAATCCAGTATGTGAAAGGTCCTTTGGGCCAGCAATAAGTCTTTTGAAGTTGTAGATATCGGTCTGTGAAAAGATGTTCACTGGGGCAAATAATGTGGAGTGTATCTTCAAAAGGGAAGGCTGACTTGGCTACTGGAAAGTAATTCCTTCTCTTGCTCAGATGAGACTTTGATCTTTTTTAATCCAATCATGAACCTTACAAAGCCATTCGTAGTAATTGCAATCCTTGAATAGTACACTGACCTTTCATATTTTAAAGATGTAGCCCTAAAAATAACTTAATTTTTAGAAGTAGACTTAGCATTTGCAGTTCTGTGGCACTATCAATGTGTTTTGTCACTTCTTAGTTAAAAAAGTTTTCAAGGTGAAGGTGGTTTCACTGAGTATGATGAGAGAAGGGCTGTTTATTTTTCCTCTCCATAACTATTTCTGTGTACTACTCCATAACTTTATTCTCCACCAACCTACCAAACCCAACATGATCATTGTTTCCTGCCTTCAAAGATACCCTACACTTGCAATTGGGGATAAGCATTAAGTGAAGGTTTTGAGAGCAGCTATTTCAGAAGAAAAACAATGCACGGAAAAAATTACTTAAAAAGCTCAAAAGCAATAGGATTTTTCTTTTCTAATTTGGGAATTTATTAGCTATGTCCTTGCTATASTTAGCAGTGGTAGAAGCTCTGCATGTTCAAAGAGCTTTGAGATGAGCTGGAGGGACAGGAGGAGGGATGCTGCTCTAGTGCTGCCAGTTTCACCACAGGGAAGTCTCCTTTGCCAGCGAAGGTCTGGTCATGGTGGAGCTGAGCTCCTCCAAARCTCCTTCTCCCAACTTACTTCCCACACAACCCAGATGTGACCTGGGTGGTAAAGACTGGGGTCAAGGCGGTGTCAGCTAGTGTAACTGTTWCACCCACTAATTTTATATCTTTTCCACCATACTCTGCAATACCTTATTCCAAGTGAACATCCCTACCATTGGGTCATCTTCCTCTCTCCAGTCAAGGAGCTGACAGCATTCCTACCAAATTTGCAAGCCTCCCTGCTATATTGATGGTTGAGATGAAAACTGACAACAGGCTAGTACAGAAATATAAGATTTAGTTTGAAACTCAGATTAATTTCACTCTTCGGAGTGTGGCTTAGTTTTTGGAAACTGAAAAAACACGATTTCAAAAGCCTACATCACTTGTAAAATTGTATCAGCAACTTCAATATTCCATTAACAACTTGCAAGTTATGCAGATCCTGTTTGAACAGATATGATCAGTAAATGGGGTTTCAAGTATTTTTAGTAAAACTCTGTAGGCTTTCAAAAAGGCTGTGAATAATGTTAATTGTAAGTAGTTTACAGTAATGGCAATGAACAAATAATAAATTTAGTGTTGAACAAAAATGTACATTTCTGGAAGGATCCATACAGCAATTTTTTGTAGTGTCAAGCATTTATATAGCTGATGAAATGAAGTAGTTATGTACAGGGAAAATGAGGAGATGATAGTTTCATGTCTTGTGTAACCCTGAGTTTGCTAATGCAAAGTCAAGAGATATTTTGGCAAAAGCCCATGTATTTGTGTAGAAAAAGCTTTCAGGAAGAAGGTTTATATAAAATTCTCAAGGACTTTTTGCCTAGAGCTAATAATGGTTATTATGGCTATTACTGTCAAGAAAGCTGCTTTCAAATCAAAATCATTTGAACATGAGGAGAAGGAGCTGAACTGAGTCCAGCTGAAAGAAAGGCTGTTTTCAGCAACAAGGTACAGCCGGTATCTGTGTTGGTAGACTGATAGYCTGACAGGGTAGGAAATCTGCATGGACCTAATAGAGACAAATGAATGCTGAATGGAGATTTATTTCTCTCAGGCGCTTCCAAAAGGAAAAGCTTCACATCACTTGCYGCACATTGTACATGTCAGAGCTGTTAGTGACCTCCAGCTGTAGTTAGCTGGGGAGGGCCGGATACCTTATGCTGCTGCTGGATCTCTGCCATTGCACACAGCCCGTCTTTTCTCACCCGCTCCCCGGGAAACCTACTACGTGTCCTTGGCTTGCTTTTTCTTTTCCTCTTTATAGCACTCTTTGCTGAGTGCTAGACAACCCTGTTAAATATGTGACACAAGAACAACTAGGAGAAAACRACGACTATATTTCCAAAAGCAATAAAAGGACCGATGCAGGGATGAGAGGATGGGGGAGAAAGCGGGGACATTTAAACCACCAGGTCACCTCCAGACTCAGAGAACTGCTAGATCCAGGTCCACGATGCCCTTTGCATCGGGCTTCCCCAACACTCTGGCCACTTGCAGGATGAGCAGAGGGAWCAGCTCAATGCTTATTTTTTGCGCCCCAGAGGCAGCGGTCGTGCCCGGAGGGGCACRCAGGGTACGGCCTCTGCAGGGTGCACCCAGTCCTGCCGGCTGCCGGGGCCTCCCACCCCATAAATAACACCGCTGCTTCTGAAAGGCATTTAACAAGACAGACATAGGCCACTCTAAAAGCCACCTGAATGAGACCCTGTGATCAGAAAAGAGGACGTGAAAGAGAAAAACAGTACAAGCAAAGCCCTAGTGTCTGTTTTTTCTCCTGCATCAGAAACAGGAGACAACTGAAATAAGCCATTTCAAGTACTTTCTGGTGGCTTAGGTGGTTTAAACAACCTTTCTGAAAGAAGAGAAACATAAAGTCCATTGGCCTTGTGGTCCAAAAACCTATGGTGTTGTTGAAATCCTCCTTTTACTTGGTCTCTTYGGGTGCCCTGCTGTTTCGTAGAGATGCCCACGTCATTAAGAAAAAATGCAAACACATCTGGAACAGTCTCTTTTTCTCCAAACTAACTAGATTTACTTGATGTCTCATAAAACAGCCTGTAATAATGCGACTTGAACCTCAGCTTTATCAGAATGACAATTTATGAATTTTCCAGATGTGTTTTGATATCCTCATATGAACTCTGCCTAAGMCTTGGTGTTACAGGATTAAACCATTTCTTCTATAAGAAATTATCTGCCTGCCTTCAGGTTAGTTTATATGCTGACTCTGAGTCAAGCTAGGTACAGCTGAGTAACACCTCTATAGAAGTAGTAATTATAATTTTCATCATTAGGTATTTGTTATAACTGTGTCTGAGTCTCACCTAAGAGTTCAGTCATAAACCACAGCCAAAATATTCCCTGTATTTGCAAAGAAACATCCCTTGCCCCAAATAGTTTTTKCTGTTACCACAGTGGAAACAATTACTATTGAATTAACTGTCATTGATAGTGCGGAATAAAGCCTGATTTGACTGTTCAGTGTGGAAAGCCAGAATTTAATTTCCTATGTTYGTTTTCACCAGGCTTTTTTCCTTTCCTTTATATGAACCAAATAACAATCAACAATACAGTGGCATTTTATAGTCCCCTGCTTTCATTCTACCTCCAGTGTTAGATGGCTCTGAAGGGTGTGATGTTAGCATACGAATAGTCATGTTAAAGCAAATACATCTGTGARTTGAAAGAACATGTAAGATTCAGACAAAAAGTTGCCTTGGAAAAAAGCAGTAGACTAAACTGATTCTATGCAAAATTAAAACAGCCCTCCCCCATGACTACAGCAAAAAGAAAATGCCATGCATGAAAAACAAGTTACAGAAAGATGGAAAAACATGTCACCATGTGGCTGACAGCAATATATATTATCCCTAAGCAGTGATAATTCAGATGGAGACAGCAGCCTGCATGAGTCAGAAAAGTTTTATCTGAATACATCTAAAATAGGAAAAAAACAATTAAATACAAATAACAGGGAACTTAAGAGATGGAGCAAAATTGTCTGATCACATCCAAACTTTGGGGATATTTAAACCAGTTACAAATCTCTGGACTGGGTCCAGCTTCATAGTTAAATCATAAATCTTCACAGGACCAGAAGAGAAGAAAATTAAGACATTCCAAAATTTTGGGACAGAAAATAAAGCAAGAAATGTAACCGATTCAAAGGAAAGTTCAAAAACAYGAATCTAAACTGGCAGCCAGACAAGAAAATGATTATAGGTTAGCAGATAACGACAAATGATCAGGATTATAGAAATGCCATTTTTTAACAGATCTGCAGACATGATCCTTTACCCTTGCACCAGAAGAGTTGGACAAAAATTATAATTGAACTATAATCCTAAAACAGCAAAACCACTGCAAATGAAAAAGTTTCTGGTTTAGACACTTCAAGCATAAGAATAGTTTTAGTTTGAACAACCTCATGAAGGTTCTCGCACAATCTTTGCACAAAGAAAGCACCAAGCACCCCAGCTTCCTACCATATGTGATAAAGGAATAACCCAAACCTCAGAGARAAAACAAAAGACTTCCTTTTGGAATGTTTTCATACCAAATTGTTGCACCAGACAAGAAAAAAGAATGAGAAACCTAGTTAGTTACTTTTTTCAAAGTTGCATCCCCGGATCTGTACAGAGACGACCGTCAGTAGCCGTGCCAGTTTAGTTTCAGTGGTTGTGGGCAATGCACAGAAGCAACGCATCGCAGCGGGCACCCGTCCGGCTGGTGCCGCACGAGGCAGCCCCGTCCCTCCGTGCACACGGTGCCACGGGCACAGCTGACACGAGGGAATGACAGCCCTGGCACAGGGCAGGTTAAAGTGACACCACAAGGCTACGGCAGGGAGTTAATTCGGTTGGGTTTCCTACGTGCAGGTTCTCAGGTTTTACTTAGAGTTAGTTCTACACATTGATTCATCATTACCGTCTGCAAACTACTACAAACTGTTGCAAAATACTCTTGTGTGTTGGTGCAGTCAGGCAAATTAGGGAATATTGGATTGGCGATGAATATTTCATTATTACCATCACCTATAGTAAACTGCGGTCATCCTTCACACCAGTAAAGAAGACATGTAATAAAAATTAGGTAGGATGCATCAAATATACTGCAGAAATATTACTCCCAAATACTGATGAGTTTCTTGTGTGGGTTTGTGTCTGATATGCAAAGAGTTAATGAAATATGACAGTACCTTCCTAATGAGGAATCAGCAAACTCAGAGTATTTATCTAAATGGCAGAGATACTTTTATATTTTTGAACTTCATCTTTAGTATCTTCAGTATTTTGGTAGGGTAAACCTACACATCAGACATGCAAAGGAAGGAAAAAAAAAATATATGGCTTTGCTCATCTACTTCTGTGCAAAATATCATAGCCCAGGCATTTACAGGTAGTAGAGACACGAACAGATTTCTCTTGGTTTGGGAAGCTGTTTGCTGCCACAAGAAGGAGGAAGCCCATCTGGCTGCTCAGAGATTGCRGAGAAATTTGGATCCCAAGTACCTGGCCTTCAGGAAACATAAGGGGAGGGGTTTCCCATGCCAGCATAGCTACATCTTTTCTCACTCTGTCTGCACATTACTCCAGGCCTGCAGCCTTGAGGGGAAAGCAGGGAGCAGCAATGCAAGACAGAGCACTAGCTTCCACGAGGAAATCCTGCAGAAAACCCACAATGGAAAAATCACTTTCTATGTCTGATCCCCTTCTGCTGAATGGCCTCTTCCTCCAGCAAGCACCGAGCCCCGGCAGTGGAAGGAAGCACCTTGCCATGTCCTGTCCTGTTTCACCTGGCTCAGAGATAGGTCTGAAAACTCTGGGTGGATAATCACATTCTGGTTTCTATATCTCAGAAAGTTAATATCAACCAAAGGAAGCAACTGKTTTTAAATATTGACTCCACTGTTTCACTGTCACAGAGGAATCTCTGGAATACTCTTAAGGAAAAWAAAGGAGAACGAATTTTTGGGTCTGAATTTAATCAAAGAACATCATGCAGTGCAGTGACAGAACAGGTCCCAGCTGCGTTACTGYAAACCTTCAACTGATGAGACTACAAGAGCAACAGAAGCCTGACTGCCTGAAGTGGAGATTTGCGAAAGCTCCTAGGAAACTCAGCCTCCGGGAGTAGCAAAACATTTCAATGATGGCAAATTCCTGACTTAGAAGAAAAAATGCTAGGATCCATGGTAGGTACTAACAACTGCAGCAGATGATCTCCTTAATCCTTGGGAGGCAAGACCTTTTAGTTAGAAGTCCCCTACTCTGATGGATATTGCTGTTTTGCTGGAAAGGGCCATGGATATTCTCCGTGAAACATCCCCATGCACATGCATTATGCCAAGCTGGTTTGCATAATGCGAGAAGAGATAAAAACCTTTTTGCCTAAACCTCACATCTACTAAGGCTTGGCTTTATTGTAGTTTTCTCAAAGCAAAMCGGAAATTGCTTGGTTTCAGCTGGATCTGGAAGAGGAACTTACCAGAATCCTGTAAAAAAAGGTTGTTTTCATCATATTTTTACCAAGACTAATTCAGGCTGTATCAGAAATCACAAAGGAGGACAAGCCTCAAAGAGATTTATGGCAGTGGATCAAGGCTGGCCCTGTGACCTCCTCCAGACAGCTGGAAGTGAGAGAGGAGGATATCWGGCCATCAGTTGCTTTATCCTCTGATCCCACTACTGGGGAAAAAACAATACTGATAGTGAGTTTTGTCCATAACTCTCCAGTTTGGCTGTCAAAGAGGGAAACAGTTATCTTAAAAGTTGCACAAGTAGCTCAGAATAAGAGAYCTCAGTGGTTATTTGCTTTGGAGTTATTCACACACTTGAATTTTTAAATGCTGCTGCAACAGGAACTATTGAATTTCCCCACCACTGATGTCAAAACAGGCTTTTGAAGAAGACAATGATACTCAGTAACTGCAGAAGATTGGAACTACTCAGGATAATAACAAAAGCACAGACTGAAGTTTTGGCCTTGATAAACTGCTCCCTTCTAACTTATCCCAGCACATCCTCCTGGTTCTTGTCACTTGTATCTTTATGGTCCTTTTTTGCATAGCTTTCTGTCCACTACATCCATGGGCTTCATCCATGCTTCTTTAGTTCAATRGTACTGGTGGAAAACTGAATCTTCTCTGTGAGCTGGCTCCTTTCCCCAAAAGTTCCCACAAAAAGTAGAACTACTCAACCAGCCTTTGCTTATTTCTGAGGTTCTGCAATTGCTACCTATAATTTSTTCCTGGGGTCTGTCTATGTATGTCTGTAATAGGCATCTAGCCCAAAAGATACGGAACTGATATTATAAAGGACATTTTTTTTCTATATGGCTGACTCTTATTTTATTAGGTTGGGTCTTTTTTTGCCAAAGTAATTTATTCATATAAACACAACCTGTCACATACGGAGGTATCCTGAGAGCAGCTCAGCTATGAATGTGATGAAACTTTTTACACAGTGAATGCTGCTGAATAAATTTGGTAAACTGTCTTGTAACTACCAAATTCTCTGATTTCTTATGATCCTTGCTACAACATATATTGATATTAGGAATTTTACACATTGTGACTTATAAAAAAAAMCCCAGATGAAATATTGCAGCTGTGATTTGCCTCTCCATATGCAACCTCTCACTGAGAACATGCTAGAGTGATCACAAACTAAGTGTGAACCACTCAGAATGACCACAATTCTAGCTATGCAGATCTTGAAAGATGCCATGGGTCTTTCATGATTCTCCAGAGTGAGCAGAGGTTTTGGTTCCTCCTGCCTGGATAAGAAATGAAAGTCTAAGAATGACATGGCAGCTGTCACAAACTCTGGGCCAAAGAGTTTATTTATAACTTGGTTATTCTGCCTTGCTCCCAACCCTAGCTAAAAGTCCTAGGAGGAAAACAGCCCCGTGACCTTTGGGAATCCAATCCATTYGGAGGTCTGGGCAGTTTCAGACCAAGAAATAACATTTTTAGAAAAATTATCAAGTTTGTTCTCAGTCAGATGAACCATCTCTGTCCTGAGACTCATCAGTTACTGCCTTCTTTCATGCTATATSAGTTCACAGTGGCTGCTAATAGAAGAAGAAACATTTGTCTAAAGTGCCCACCCAGACTATAAGTCTTGATCCACTTTCACAAATAAACCCCTGCCTTTTCCACCAGGGAGGCTAGGGGAGCCTGGTGAGAAATGGCAACTTCAGCTCAGTGAATAGTTTCCATTCAAAATGTGCTATCTTCTCCGTTAATGCTCTCATCGGAGACTGATCTGCTCTTTTGTCCCTAGAGGTCACTGCAAAGCAGAATTAAAGTGCAGTCGTGCTAAGGCAGTGTGGGGAGCTGAGCAGAGCCCTTGGCTCTGTCTTCGTCCCTATTCTTCCATTTACCTGCTTTCTCTACTGATACTATGCTGCTAATTCTCACAAATAGTCAGTTTTTATTTTATCCAGTGGAACTCTCTTTTATACTGTGTTTATCACAAGTAACCTAAATTTAATATATGTGTGGACATATGCTCATAAATAGCATGCATTCCTCCATACTCCCTCCATGGCTGTCATAAGGTAGCTACATGAGACATATTTTGTTCTGAAGGGGTTAAGATTTGTTCCCTGGGTGAGCTGCTCAAAGTTATCATCACTGTAGGGCTGGGATGCCTTAGGTCACAGCACAGGAGTAGAAAAAGTGCATAGATCAGTTAGGAAGCTATTAAATAATTTTAATTCATTTTAAGCTATTTGTATGAATGAAACCATCTGCAGGAGAATCATACTCACAAACCACACACATCTCAGCAGAGGATTGTATTCAGCCCCACACTTCCAACAAGCTCTTGTTGGATGACAATTATAACAGAACTTTAAAGCCTAATAAATACTAACCATTTAGCTCCAAACATTTAGGATTCTTCCAGGATTAGTGACAGCTTAAGGCATGATAGTGAAGCTGCCTATAAGCTGATCTCTTCTAGGACAGCAGATCTGCGTTAATGCCGCCAATTAATTATCCTCATCTGACTTTCATTTCAACTTTTTTTACCTGCTTTTGCTACCCTCCCATCTTTTTTTGGCCCAAGGTCTGTGGCAGCTGGTTCTTATGACCACAGGGCGGTGACATCACATCCTGTCTTTGACACAAGCTGTCCACAGACCAGCTGAACCAAAGCRGCCAGAGTCTCTGCTTAGCCCATTGGCCATGGATATAACTTTGCTAGGTTTCCAGCTAAAGCGTGGGACATTGGGCTGGAGATGTAGAAAACAATTAAAAGACAAGAACTTCTGATAGAGAAGGAATCAAGTTGTCAGTGAAATGGCTAATTCATTTACATTTTAAATATTTACTCAACAGAACCSATTTTCTAATACTGCTTTCCTCAGGAACGCAAGTATTACCCCCCGTATTGCTGGAAGATGTTTACTTCTGTCCACCTACAGCACCAACCAAGAAAAGTCCCTTGCTGCAATTATACATGTTCCAGACAGAATACAGACATCACTTCCTCATCAAATGGGGTGGCTCGTTATTGTAAACTGTGAGATAACCCAGCCATGAGGGCTTATATCCACATTATGTTTGACCAAAGGAAGGAGTCTGCTGCTTCTGTTAGCTGCACTGGACTTAACTGACACATGGAAACATTAGTGAAAAGAAAAAAGAAAAAAAACAGAAGAAAGAAACATGAGTGTCAGGTGGCCAAGAAGGCCAACAGCATCCTGGCCTGTGTCAGGAATAGTGTGRCCAGCAGGAGCAGGGAGGTGATCGTGCCCCTGTACTCGGCACTGGTGAGGCCGCACCTCGAATACTGTGTTCAGTTTTGGGCCCCTCACTACAAGAAGGACATTGAGGTGCTGGAGCGTGTCCAGAGAAGGGCGACGAGGCTGGTGAAGGGTCTGGAGCACAGGTCTGATGAGGAGCGGCTGAGGGAGCTGGGGTTGTTTAGCCTGGAGAAGAGGAGGCTGAGGGGAGACCTTATYGCTCTCTACAACTACCTGAAAGGAGGCTGTAGAGAGAYGGGTGTTGGTCTCTTCTCCCAAGTAACAAGCAATAGGAAGAGAGGAAATGGCCTCAAGTTGCACCAGGGGAGGTTTAGATTGGACATTAGGAAAAATTTCTGCACTGAAAGGGTTGTCAAGCATTGGAACAGGCTGCCCAGGGAAGTGGTGGAGTCACCATCMCTGGAGGCGTTCAAAAAACCTGTAGACGTGGCACTTCGGRATATGGTTTAGTGGGCATGGTGGTGTTGGGTTGACGGTTGGACTTGTTGATCTTRRAGGTCTTTTCCAACCTTAATGATTCTATGATTCGATGTTGGGAGATAGAGAAGAATCAAGCATCAGATCCAGGAGTCTTTTGTGGCACCAGCAGCCAGGATATGAGTGAGAGAAAGGAGGAAACCCATGAAATACTTTTTGTATGCAATAGCAGCTAGCACTAGAAAAGATGACTGAGGAAAGGGAGTGCCAGCAGCACTTGATAAATACCACCCTGATTCAGAAGTGGCTAAGTAATGACTGAGAAATGAGTCAGATGTACTTTTTTCCCCCATTACTCCTCTGCCTTTTTTTAGTTGTAGGAGATTATTAAATCAGATAACATCACGAAATCTTTACAGTCCCTCTTATCTCTGCCTACCCTACTGCATACCCTACTAATGAAAAAGATGAGATTGTTTTCAGTTCATACACGTGGGTATGAAAATACCATGGAGAACTTTTGAAAGATTACTCACTGCGATGTCTGCCCTTTAAGGATGGGGCCAACTGACTGGATTGTTACAGTTTTTAATTGCTAAATAATGAATATAATTTCCAGATAATTTGCTCCACTCAGGTGTGGTTCAAGAACCTTTTAAACAGACAATTATTACCACACTGAAACAATCCAGTAAGAGAAGGCTAGTGGTTACAATGTGAGCCTTAATCTCTAATTAGAGACATAATTGCTTGCTGTAAAAGACTCCTCCTCTGACCTTCGGCAAGCAACTTTTAATTTCTTTGTTCCCATTTGTAAGGAGAATACAATAGCACTTCCCTACCTCAGAGGGGTGCTATAAATATCCAAACATTAAATATTTGAGCTACACTGTAAGTATATTCRAGTGAATACCATCCACTTTATATTCTCATCACTTATAAATATTGTAACTGCTCTATTTYAGCACATTTACTCAACTCTCAGACAATTTATCTGTCCTATAAATTAGTTGAGAAAGAGCGCTTTAAAAATGTAAGGGACAATACAGAGAAAATGAAACCTCAGGCACAATAGCTATTTTTCCATCTCATAAAAGCAGGCTGCAAGTCACAGCCTTCTGCAGTCAAGTTGCAGTCAAGTTGCCAAGATGACGGTGACACTCAGCAGAAGCCAAAGGCAGTAAAGCTTGTTCCTTACCTCAAGCCACAGCCCTGCCCAAAATCTCGTTTTAAAGTAGAYGTCTGCAGGAGTCCCCTCTGTGGCCAGCCTAGGAATCAGAGAGCAAGATTATCACAAGCAGTCATTAATGACACTGCAGATTTTTATAATAATCATCTGGTTTTCAACAARCTAATGGAGGATATGGAAAGAATGATTAGGTACGAACATGCCTTTTTGAAGCCCACTTTGACCAGGATGGAAAACAGGATGTCTAATTCATTTTTCACCTCTCCCTTCTTCCCTGCTGCTTGTGCTTTTTAACACCACACCCACACTTACCTGCTTCCCTTACCTGCTGGGGACTCCAGCCCACSACGTGCTGCACCACCTGCGGTGCTCTCCAGTCCAGGACGGCCCCTGGCCACATGGGAGGTACCCCACAACATCCCCAGATTTTAGCATTTCTATACATATCTCAGTATCTGCYACCTCCACCTTACTTTTTAACTTTGTTGCCTCTGCACATGAAGCCTCTTAAAAACTAGGGGTCTGCTCTGACAATGAATGCTAAACCCAAGGCCAGTGAGGTCAACAGAGACAAAACCAGTTAGCCCAAAAYAAAGCCCCATTACAATTCCACTACACCGTCATTCACTAATAGCTCAGATATCCCGTGGTTAGTAAAGATGTTTCTTTACTAACATGAACAAAAGTGCAGGATCAGTGAGATACCATGCATGAAGATCTAACAATCAAAAGTGAGTATACTGGGGTCACAGGAAGAGTTTTCCCAGTAAGCATTTATTCATTATTGCTAAGTGAGCAGTCTGGTGAGGTAAATGCACGCACATACGTGTTATGAYAGTTCAGTAACCTCCTTGCTCTTTAAAACAATTTGTGCTACWATCCATGCTACCTCTACACTTGAATAGATATAATAAATCTTCTTGACAACGGTGTCTCACGTATTTACCTGCTGTACAAGAAAAGAATAAAATACATTTATGTCAATTTTGTCAGGTTTTTAGTTTCTGTCATATTGTTTGCAGAAAAGGAAGAAACAATGTCAAACGGCCTCATGGAGAGATTCTGCTATAATTCAGTATTTTAGCACAAGCTGTTCCATTCCAGTTGAGAATACTTTCTAAAAGAAAACACATTCAAAACTCATATTTATTTCCCAATTTTGTTTAACAAAGCAAAAGTTGTAGAAGATTTTTTTTCAAAGTTTTAAGCAGAAARGAGTATTTTAGAAAAAGAAAATTAAATGTCAACATCACAAATTTTGCTCTCTGTGCTTTGATGTGTGGAAAACAGACAGGGCTTTGAGCTGTAAAATCCCAATAGGAACCACCAAATGGCCTGGAAATCGTAGGTTTACTCAGCTCGGTGGTTCAGCATCTGTTCATCAAAGAAATAGAGGTTTGTGCCCAAAATCTGGATGTGAACGTAGGCGGGCTGAAGGAAGACTGCAAATTTAAACTGGAATATTTGGATCCAGGGTTTGCTCATTATAAAGGACTTTTTTCTAGTTTATCTGTTAAAATGCACCAATAMGGATCTGCAGCTTGCGTGAGGGAGGAAGGCTTGTGTCCCCCGGGGCAGGCGAGGACAGGCTGCCGTGCCCCCGCAGCTCCGACCCGCCTGCGAACAGAGCCCCTGGCGCGACAGAGTCCCCCCTGACGGCGTAAGAAACCGTACGTGTGTCGCCTTGATCCCACCACAGCCTGATACCCGGTGAAACCCAATGTGAAATAATACATTTCCTGAGTCTTCCTTAGGCCATCTTTGCATCTGATAGGGTCTGTCCTAGGCAGTGCTGAGCTGCAATGCTCCTCGCTGAAACAGAGTACGACAGTAGAAAACCAGCACCCTTAGTGCCCTGTGTGAGGCGGGATACTGCAGAATGCATTAATTCTAAGAACAAGGAATGTTCGGTATAAACATAAAAAAGCATATAAAAGTTTTATAGCTGTTTTGGACCACTGTGAAAACAGACTAAAAATAATTTCAAGACATTCTTAAAATGTASTTATTTTCTTTAGTTCTAACTCAGTAAAAATGCCTCAACAGMTGAAAATTAAATACAGGTTAATGAAACAAGTCAGAGACAGTGAATTCTAGAGACAATRTAGACACAAATATTTATTTATTCTAGCCAGAAGAAATTTCCTTGTTTTAGTTTGATTGATTGGGGTTTTTTTCCCTGATCACAATTAAAGTATAGAAKAAGTTAGATTGAAATTAGAATATATTAACTTGAAATATCCATCAGTTCACTTGCCAGTGAATGAGATTGTTAGCCAGTTATTCAGATTGATGGTTTTGCAGTACCTACTGCAGGAAGAACAGAAAGAGGGAAAATAAGAAACAATTTTAAGGGGAAAGCATTTCTTCTAAGTAGTCCAGCAGACAATATAGAAATAATTTAAATTGTTCCATAATTTGGAATTTGTATTTCCTTGCAGCATTATTAAGAAAAAATGTTAAGAAGTGTTAAATTTATTTTAATTTCTAAAACTTCCCTTTGAGGACATGGTCTTCATAAAGCATGTGCTCAAGGTCTTGGTTTACAGCAGTATTCAGACAGTCAGACATTGCCATGAGCCTTCTATGGCAGACCATCCTGAGATAAACATTTTTTGAAAGTGGATTTTTTTGAGCCAAGTTTTCTTCCAGTGTCCCTCAGAATTTTTTTTATGTTTCTGTTTCTCATCCCAGTGGATGCCCACAGAAGAGCAATAAATTAAAAATAAATATTAATCATGAGTATTTCCACACTCCAAGACTTCAGCAGGGTTTGAACCAGGCATTGGCTCCATGGAGGAAGCTGTCTTGCTCTTTTGCCTTTGACATTTCTTCATCATTTTCTCCTATTTCAAATCTTTTGCAAACTCCCATGTTTCTTGAATTCGGGTCTCTCCTGGTTTTATGCTCATTACTGTGCCAAATAAAAACCAAGTCACCATTTATGTGCATAAAATAAAAAGAAAGCAGAGAAAATTCATTAATGATGTGAATTTTAACTGTGGATATGGGGATGGAAATTTTCATCCAGCTGCCTGCATTCAAACCACCTTTCCCTTCACACTTTTGGCTTTCATCTGTGAAAGTATTGGTATTGGTATTACCTGTATTTAGGAATTGCTTCACAAGCAGCATTTACTATTGTCTTACACTATGTATCTTGTACACAGTACTATCTCAGCTTCATTTATACTAGAGACAAAAAAATGGAAGAGAAGTTGGAAGAAAAGGATATTTGTAAGCCTTATTTTGTACTCATTTGGGATTTTGCACACAAGTTGCTGTCCTACAACTCTAAGACACTTCAGGCACAAGCCAGAAATCCTTGTGGGAGTTCAGGGGATGAGCAGGGTGTCCTTGCGTGAGTCAGTTAAATTTCTTATTTCCTTTCATCTATCCAGGGGTCAYACCACCTCAGAAAACTGAAGACTCGCAAGTTGGCATTTGAAACATTCTTTAACTGCAAAGAATATTGATGTTTTTGCAAGAATTATTTTCCATAAGTAAATAGCTGCTTCTTCCTCATAAACTATAAGGCTTTTACAGGAAAAGCAGAATGAAAGAGGAAGGAGCGGTAAGCAGGACAAAGAAAAGAACTGCAATGAAATAATAAATTAACATAAAAATGAAGCTATTAGACCAATATAAAACGTAAGGGTTTTTGCGAGTATTCATCAGTGTCCCTGCACACAGAGTATCTCCGAGTAGCCTTTTGTGCAAATGTCTTCCCTCTCTCTCAGTCCAGGCTTTGATCTTCCCTGAACTACTCCAGTTAACCTGGAGTGCTATCTTTCTCTGCGGTTGTTCCTGAGGAACAATGCTTCTGGCTTTCTTCTTTTCTGATTATGCAGTGCAATTTTATGCTACAGTGTTCAACAACATGTGTCCTGTTAGGTCTTCGATTAGGTTTAGAAATTGATGCTTTGCTTTTAAACCTTTAAAATTTTGTCTTTTCCAAACCTACTGTATTCTGTTTTAAATTCTTTCTTTGAAAGGTTTCACTAATAATAAATTTTTCTCCATCTAATAAAGCTCTCTGCAAAGTGTAACRTTGTTCAACTAACACTTCCTAGTACTCCTTCCAGTATTTCTTCACACCAATGCTGTGGATGCAGTTCCATTTTATTTTGCTTCTTGAATGAAAGAAATTACATTATCTGCCTTGTTTGTTCCTTTTCTCTTTCCTACATGTGGTACTAATTGGGCAATCATATGTTCATCAGTCAGTGAGCAAAGGGGAGCAAGCAGATCGCAAGCACCCCAGGCTGCTGCTCTCTCGGCACTAGAGAACAAAACGAGAAAGACCATCTTATTGTACTCCACAGAATATATCCAGAGCAAATATCACCCTGAAGGTTGTTAGTGTTGCATGGGGTGCAAATAAGAAGATCAGATGAATACAAGCTGTCCTTCTGTTGCCCTTAGCTAGGAAACAGATTTGCTACAGCTTGAAAGTTCACTGAGTCATAATTTGATCAAGATTGAAAAGTCAGTCTCCTGGAAGTGAACTTGGCCAGTATTCAAGCACACGTACTTGGATTTAACAGCACACACCAATCAGTCTGGGTCTGGGAAGATAGCAGCATGCCTCAGAATTGGAGAATATGAGAAATATTACTACTTCAAGAAAAGTAAAAGAAAAAAACCTCCCAGTAGTTGATCACTCAAACTGACAGACTCTCCTGCTCCACCACTACTATTCTCAKCTTGAAAGTTGTGTATCAGCAGGCTGACAAACTCTGTTCTTTTAGGAAAACAGAAATCCCCATGTGCCTTTTTTTTCTTTCATAAAGAGTGTAGCCAAAAAAAAAAACAAGTTTCCATCCAGGTTGGCAAGTTGTCTTAATTRACAATAGTGTTGATGTGTGAGAAACTGCGTACTGTGGTTTTATCACACATCTTGGCAGCGTCTTTCTCATACTGATAATCTCTGCAGTCAAGGCAAGGCACAGACATCTGCCTCTGTGTGTGATACTTGCAGTATGAAACCACAATGATATCCAGAAAGAGTACAGGCATGTTAAGCCAGCTCATACAGCTTGATGCCATTAATTCAACATCRTACATTTAAAGGGCAAATATTCTTTCCCAAGCATAGATAGTCTTGTGAATGTTAAATAGTATTTGCATTATAATTATAGACTCTCAAAATACATACTCTTTTCTYTCCATGTCCTTCATGGTGGAGCTGATACAAAACACAGGGTAAGTGAAAGATCAGGCTAGATGAGGTTTGAATTCACCTTAGCTTTAGTAGCTGGAAAGCAGCAGATGATTGAAACCAAACTAAGGCAAAGGGTCAGCAAACCTCATGAACATCAACAAAGCCAAGTGCAAGGTCCTGCACATGGGTCAGGGCAATCCCAAGCAGAACTACAGGCTGGGCAGAGAATGGATTGAGAGCAGCCCTGAGGAGGACTTGGGGGTGTTGGTTGATGAGAAGCTCAACATGACCTGGCAATGTGCRCTCGCAGCCCAGAAAGCCAACCTGGGCTGCATCAAAAGAAGCGTGACCAGCAGGTCGAGGGAGGCGATTCCCCCCTTCTACTCTTTCTCATGAGACCCCACCTGGAGTACCGCATTCAGCTCTRGGGCCCCCAACATAAGAAGGACATGGACCTGTTGGAGCAACTCCAGAGGAGGGCCACGAAGATGATCAGAGGGCTGGAGCACCTCTCCTATGAAGACAGGCTCAGAGAGTTGGGGTTGTTCAGCCTGCAGAAGAGAAGGCTCCGGGGAGACCTTACAGCTGCCTGCCAGTACCTGAAGGGGGCCTGCAAGAAAGCTGGAGAGGGACTTTTTACAAGGGCRTGTAGYGATAGGACAAGGGGTAATGGCTTTAAACTGAAAGAGGGTAGATTTAGAGTAGATATAAGCAAGAAATTCTTCACTGTGAGGGTGGTGAGGCACTGRAACAGGTTGCCCAGAGAAGCTGTGGATGCCCCCTCCCTGGGAGTGTTCAAGGCCAGGTTGGATGGGGATGTGAGCAACCTGGTCTAGTGGAAGGTGTCCCTGGCCATGGCAGGGGGGTTGGAACTAGATGATCTTTAAGGTCCTTTCCAACCCAAACCATTCTATGATTCTATGATTCTATAAAGATACTGAAGATTTCTGGGATGATTTCATGAAGATTTTGCCCACCKGGGAAATTCTGTGATATCAAACATTACTGGACTCCTTACACTCATGGTTTAGGCCTTTCAACTTCCAAGACACCTAATGATTTTACAATCAGCCATTTGCTTTCCACATCACCTTCATATAGAGGTCTCAAAGCGCTCTCTAAACAGCCAGGGTAGAAAAAGCAGTGTCTAACCCCTGGAAAAACAAAACTTCAATTCCTCTTCAAGCTGTTGATTCAATATGGGTCCATCTTATATTTTCATTAAAAATAAAGCTTCTGCGGCGTCTAGCAAAGAACAGATGTTTGTGTTAGTTTTTCMTGTTGGAAGATGGCCAGATAAGTGGTGGCTAGAGGTGAGAGACCTTCACATCACTTCTCAGTATTAATCTGGGTATGTAATGAAGAAGGTTTTACAGCCCAACCAAATATTTGATTAATAAGCTGTCTGAGCACAGTGCTAATGTCTGACCTGGCTTTGGTTTTGTATCCTCCTTTGTGAAAGGCCACACACAACTATCACTGCTTGTAAAATGCCACGGAAAACTTCCAGTTGTAGGAGCAAGGAGTTTGTTTTAGCTAGTCATATTATTCAGGTCACCAGAGTATGTCATGTTTTGAAAGTACAATCTCCAAGCTAYGTATCTCCTGGGAAATGTTAAAAGCTATAATTTTCACTCTCTCACTCTGACTCAGTGTTTCACCACTGAGAATTTGTGTGCTTTTAGTTGTTGTTGCAGTTTTACCTTATTTGGGTTTTGCTTTTTTTGTTTTCCTTCAAGACAACAATTCCCCACCCAGGAACATATCTACCTAACATATTGAAAAGGGGAAGATGGCATACACTTTCTAGTGTGTGCCTTCYCTGCGTTCTCCTCTGCTCCCTGAAGAATCATTCCCACTGGCATTTGATACATAGTGCTAAGACATACTTTAAGTAATAAGGAAAAGCCCCAAACAGCACAGGCTTTTGAGGCCCATTAATTTCATACATTATTCTAGCCTGGTTCCTTATCAGGGAGAACTTCTGCTTTAGTGAGAAGGAACCCACAAGACCTGCATGCATGTGTGGACTAGCAGTACTGGCTGCAAGTGGACTAGGACCATTTTTGTTCTGGCACCTCCAATAACTATAAGCTCACCAACCTTCAACAGCTTGCTTCATGGGAGAGGATCTTAGATAAGTCCCAGCAGGCAGCTTGAAGAGGCATAAAAATGCCTCTGTCTTTTAAAACCAACAACAGCTTGGATGGGCAGACATTTCCTTACTTTTAATTATTTTATGTTCTTCTGGCATGAATTCTACAGTTTACGTTATCATCTATAACATATTTTTCTTATTAATGCAGCATGGGTTTTTTTAGAGAACTGTACTTTGCAGTGTGCTCCAACAAATACTTGTGGCAGTGAGTTCCCAGAGTTAATCACATGTTGCGCAACAAGCATTTATTTTTTATGTTTCCATTTTAAATTCAGTTAACATTTAATTCCATTGACTGTCCTGTGACTGTCTGGCCATTCTTATGTTACTGCTTTCTGTAAAAATATACACTTCTATGATTTTTAATTCCTTCTCCTAAAGAAATTTGTTCTATCCTCTCCCTCCAACTGCTGTGAAGCTCAGACAAAGATGGGAAGAGGGATGGCCTGCTATTAAATGCCAGGGAACAGATCACTGTYAGAAGAGCCACACTCTCTAGGGATAGTTTCTTAGGAAAAAAATTTCAAAAATGGCTGTGCTGAGCTACCTTCTCCCTTTGTTTCATAAAATGTAGGGTAAAATCAACAAGTACATTGCAAGTAATTTTCTAGGGGTGGGAACCATCTTGCCTGTCTCAACCATTAGAGAGTTAGATTTCCAATCTAAGCAACTGACTTTGTTTCTCTGAAAAGAAAAAGGTATCTCTATCCGTGCTTAAAACAATATGAGGACTTGACCCTTYGTGCTACTTTTTCCCTCTTTGTCATATGGAGGATATAGATGTTGCACTAATAAAGGCTACCTCCAGGTCTGGAAGCTTTAAGTAGGAGTGTGTGCAGTATGCCTGCTTTATGATACCTTGTTATATAAGCAAAATGTAGAGCCTGGTGAGACTATAAATTCATTAATGTTTGTAAAGTGCTGCAAAAGCATAAATAGAAAGTGCTGTTGAAATACAGCATCACTCAAGAGGATATTCACCTAACCCTTTGGTTTTATTGGTCAGTAAACTGGCAATCGCCCTGCCACACTGCCAAAGGAATAAATCTTTGCTTTTCTCGACTCATGTTTCTAGTGTAATAGTAATATGACCCAGAGCAGTCACTATGCTCGTCATTGTCAGAGCTTGGATTGTTTTTCTCAAAGTAACATTCCTGGAAGATCATTCCATCGTAACTGGACTTTGAAGGCAGTTATGAAGCTTTGGTCGATTCCAGTTTCTTAATACCAATAAATGCAAAAGCAGATACAGAAGACCATTATCATATTCCTTTCCACAGCAGTGAAAGGTAATGCCAGGCAATCAGAACAGGAATTTGGGCTCCCAACCTGAACTTTGTACCATTTATTAACTGCTGAAGTTGCTTGAGATTTTATTTCTCACCTCACAGCAGCTGGAAGACGGAAGTTGTCACATTAATTCATCTCTAGTTCCTGCTGTGACCATACTAGTAATGAAATCTCACATATTATCAGAGTTGATGCGAGAGCTGTGGAAGGATTTTCTCCAGTCACAAAAATCTTAGAGTTCACAAGAATGGTTTGACTGATTTTTCAAAGGCAGTCACAGCTGTGTCTCCACCTTTATAACTCATTTTCATTTTATTTTCAAGTTTCTTGTGGACTAACTTGAGGAAGTTGGAAAGAAGGAGTAAGCAGAGCTATATGGAAATAAATTCTATTTAGCCTGAGACTGATCTTGAAAGTTGTTGCTTAGTAACATGATGCTACAGTTGCTCGGTTGTTGGATACGGCTGGCTAGGTCAGACTGCCATCGTAGTTAAGTCAGAGTTAGCATTTTCCAGCTGAATACTATTATTATTACTATTATTAATTCCAAAAGTTTTTCTTTTAAAAATCAGAACCCCCAAAAGTGTAGCAAACCAAATGCAGCATTGCTTCAAAGAATATGTACATTGTAAGGACTTTCTGTCCTTCCTAACAASAGCCCCAACCTATTACAGGTGGCACATGTAAAACCCGCAGTGGAGCTGGGAGGAGAGGATGGAGGGGGAGGCTCCAGGCTACCAACAGGCACCAACCAGCAACTGCGCTGACAAGACCAACTTCAAAGTTGCCTGAGCATGACARAAACCAGCTGGCCCGCATTTACGTGTTTGTTTCTCTGAGAAATCAATGAGAAAAGCTTTTACAGGAATGAGTGAAAGAACAACCACATTACCAACAGTCCCTCCAGCCTGCACTACCTACGAGGACAAGCAGACAAGGGACCAGAATGTTACTGCTGGACTCTCCTTAATAAGGTTTAAAATAAAAAAAAAAAAAAAAAAGAAGGATGAATGGTCTAGATTGTCCTCTCAGCCATGAGTGTAAGTCATGCTGCTGCCCAGCTAGTGATCACAGATCGTTCTTTTATCAGTCTTTTGTTTAGGTAAAGAGGACTGTATTGGGTTTGCATGGCAAGGTTTTGGTAGCGGGGGGCTACAGGGGTGGCTTCTGTGGGAGGATGCCAGAAGCTTCCCCCATGTCCAATAGAGCCAATTCCAGCTGGCTCCAAGACAGACCCACCGCTGGCCAAGGTGGTGGCCCACCATCAGTGACGGTGGTAGCACCTCTGGGATAACGTATTTAAGAAGGGGGAAAAAAACCCGCACACCACCAGCAGCAGTCAGAAGAGAGGAGTGAGAATATGTGGGAGAAACAACTCTGCAGACACCCAGGTCAGTGAAGCAGGAGGGGSAGGAGATGCTCCAGGYGCCGGAGCAGAGATTCCCCTGCAGCCCCTGGTGAAGACCATGGTGAGGCAGGCTCTCCCCTTGCAGCCCATGGAGGTTAACGGGGGAGCAGATATCCACCTGCAGCCCATACAGGACCCCACGCCGGAGCAGGGGGATGCCCAGAGGAGGCTGTGACCCGTGGGAAGCCCGCGCTGGAGCAGGTTTGCTGGCAGGACCTGTGACCCCGTGGGGGACCCACGCTGGAGCAGTTCATGAAGAACTGCAGTCTGTGGGAAGGACTCACATTGGAGAAGTTCATGGAGGACYGTCTCCCGTGGGAGGGACCTCATGCTGGAGCAGGGGAGGAGTGTGAGGAGTCCTCCCCCTGAGGAGGAAGGAGCGGCAGAGACAACGTGTGATGGACTGACCACAACCCCCATTCCCCGTCCCCCTGCGCCGCTGGGCRGGAGGAGGTAGAGAATTCAGGAGTGAAGTTAAGCCCAGGAAGAAGGGAGGGGTGGGGGGAAGGTGTTTTAGGATTTAGTTTTTATTTTCTCATTATCCTACTCTCATTTTGTTTGGTAATAAATTAAACTAATTTCCCCAAGTCGAGTCTGTTTTGCCTGTGACAGTAACTGGTGAAGGATCTCCCTGTCCTTATCTTGACCCACGAGCCTTTTGTTATATTTTCTCTCCGCTGTCCAGCTGAAGAAGGRAGTGATAAGAGCTGCTG
Source organism: Oceanodroma leucorhoa (assembly GCA_030449065.1). Classification (NCBI taxonomy): domain Eukaryota; kingdom Metazoa; phylum Chordata; class Aves; order Procellariiformes; genus Oceanodroma; species Oceanodroma leucorhoa. The sequence continues at coordinate 2,268,891 of JASVER010000124.1, read as the reverse complement.
GCGTCCAGCCAGGATCAACTCACCATAAGGACCAAAAGGAGAAAGCAGAATATTATGCTGACCAAACTCCCTTAGATCTAGCATCTTTYAACCTTTTCTGTGCAAAAAGAGAAGGTACGGTTCCTTCTACCATAGCAGCAACTATAAGGACTCAATGTTGGGAAATGAAGAAGAGAATATTCTCCATTCACAGATTTATGGAGGGACTGCACCAGCCTCACAAGTGCTAAGATGCTGTAATCCAGTTTCCCCGGGAACTGCTCACAAAATACAATTTTTGGCTCACACAAACTTTTCATGCGTTTACTAGGCACAGTCCACCCAGGGAGCAGTTACAATATTGACTATGAGYTTATTCAACTCTTTGGTTGCTAGAAAGTCCTTCAAGAACTGTCAGGAAAGAACAGTGTGCAGAGGAGACCTGAGCCCGCTCTCTTCTACCCTGGGAACATAAATCTGAATATTACTGTCTTAGGGATGCAGGTGATGTTATAGCAGTTTGAAGCCAGTTCTGCTGCCCAATTGCTCTTCTAAATGCCAAATAGAACTTATATCAACAGCAGAAATGAAATTTGCCCTAGGCATTTCATTTATTAGAAGACTGTATACCAAGAAAAGCTTCAAGAAATATTTTTTCAAATTATCTTAATGTTAAAAAAGCAAAAACAAAAGAAAATCTGCTTTGCTGGTCCAATAGTTTTCCTTGCAGATTATACTTGCTAAGCTGAGAAAATTCACAGCTTCTGACTACAAATATCAACACCACTGAAGGTCTGCTGTACAGTAAAGAGCTAATGTGTTTYAGTCTGTCAGCAGCGTCTGTCCTCAGAACAAATCAAACCAATTTTATCAAAAATTATAATGCATAACTGCTTAATTAAGTTGAGGATCCTAATTAGGCACATTTAAAGACATTTCTGGCAACAATGCCTGCTCTCTTTTTCTCTTTGAAACCTAATGCTGTACAGTGAAGTGCTTTTTCATTCTGTGAGCCCTCAGTGCTCCACCCCTGTATACCTTTATAGCTTATTGTTAATGTGGCTGTCGGTTACTCTGGACAGTGTGCGTTCACAAACAGCACAATAAGGACACTGTTGCCAGACCGGTCTTTTCGCAATTGAAGGGAAATGTCAGATATTACAGTATAATTTTTTCCACAGTTTTTTAGGCTAATGCTTAGAAAATCCCAATTGCTGGCTTTACTGAACTAAACTTTATTTAGGTATTCTTATTTGTCTAATCAGTTTTGTCACTTTTCATCAAATGAAGTACCTTCGGCGTTTGGATCTTCTTAAATTGCAGTCAGCAAACTGTGGAGCTTTCTGAGAAGGTGGGCATTACAGGTGGGCTAAAAAATCCAAGTGGAGTAGACTGCATATAGCTGAGAAAATGACATTTTTCTGCTTCCTGTGAAAAATGGCACATGAAGAAAACTCACTATCTTGAAACAATAAGSAAGTAGTGGATGGATAAACACAATAAACTAGATGCTAGATTTTTCCTTGTTTTTGCTTCTCATGCAGTGCAGCTACGCAGAAAAGGTGCATGCAAGACGATTCTTCTCTTCAAAGTACTAAAAAATAGTATTAATGCCTGCATATTTTGATCCAAGCTAAGCCTAGGCCTTGCACAGGAAACTACGCAAAGCAAGGATTTGCATTTACATTCTTCATGTAGTGACCTGAAAAATCTGCCATCACAATTCACTTATGTATTCATACATTACAAAGCCAAAAGCAGCATTGTAGAACCTCAGTAAAAATTCGTATCACAGATGCGAGTGAATTTTTGTTTCTCTGAATATATCTTTAGAAAAATAGATCCATATCGATTTGATAATTGCTAAGAATATAAAATCTGCTATAGCCATCAATAAATGTTTTTCTCACTTTACAGACATATTTGTTACTTCCAGCTGGAATTCAAGCTTCAACTTCTAGGTAACAGATCATGCAATACCTCTGTCTTCCTACAGAAAGGAAGTATCAAAGTCATTTTTGTCTGTGGTTGATATTTTGAAACTGTTGTTTGTAGCATATGATCAAGTCACACTKTGACACACTCAGTAATAAAGGAGGCTGGGGTTTTATTTACTCTTTTAGGAATGATAAGGTATATTTTTTCAGGCCTTTTAATTTTTTGCATGGATTTTCTTGAACTTTCTGACTCCACTGATTCTTCCTGTTCCTGTGTAGAAGTTCCTGGTAGGGCTGCTTCACAATTCACCTTAGAACATATGTTTACGAACTTGCCTGCTGCATAAACCATTTATTACGCCTTGAGTCAAATGTCTCTGCCAATGTGTAGCCCTTAAGGTGATCTACCACATGGCAGAAAGAAGAAATGTTAAAGAGCTTTGGAATTCATCATGGACTGTCCACTGGCTTATACTGCTTACATTTATACAAATGAAAGTACAGTTTGACTTAGCAAGAGCTTAGATGTCCTTTGTCTGCACTTTTCATGTCCGTGCAAGATGAACACAGTCAAGAACTCAAGCACTGTGAATTTGTTGACCTGTTGAGTACAGGGATTACTGAGGGAGGCCATCTGTCCTCMAAGAACCATACTTTTAAGAAAACACCTTTGAAGGCAAAAGACTTTTAACTTTAATGCCAGTTCTTTTAAATTTAACATCAGTTCTCTTATTTGTAATAACTTCCTACAACTAGCTTCTTTTTTTCTGTGTGTTTAAAGAAATTACAGTTTGTRTAACAGGAAAGATGTGAGAACAACGCAGCAAGGATATGTTCCTTGTCACACGCCCATTAAATTAAGATTATGACCACATCTGCCTTGACGTCAATCACAGTTTTATCATCAACTGCAATGGGATTATTGCAGATCYAGGATCCTCTCTTTTGGGCCAGTGCAGCTCCACGGCTAGCAATACAAAGACTGAATATGGGGGGAGCTGGCTTGTACCCCATTGGAGAGATTCTCAGTTGGCATTAATCTCAGCTGATGCTATATTGCTCACACCACCAGGAAACCTGATTCCATTCTCATCCCATACTTGGTATTCATTGCTATCAATTTTAAGCATGACCTGATCTTGGTTACAGTGCTAGTTAGATCTGGAATAGATCTGAACAGAACTGCTTCTGATTCCCTGCTCATTGCAGGGGGGTTGGACTAGATGTCCTGTAAAAGTCCCTTCCAACCCAAACCATTCTATGATTCTATGATTTATACCACTGTAGCTGAGATTAGAGTTCCCCTGACAGCCCTTTGATATCAGCTCTTTCACCCGAATATTGTGTCCTTTCTACTATGCAGCATTCAGGGCTGGCTCTTCACTGTCTTCTTCTCTGGCTTCAAAAGAGATTATCCATTTGTAACTTCCCTATGTTCTCTCATTATCCTTAGAACCTCCTTACTAAATCCTCTATTTAATGTTATTGCTATTGCTCATTCACAGCATTTACACTGTAAAAGTATCAGTCCTGTCTTACCTGTGCTAAAACAGTGATCAAAGCCTTTTGCACCCACTGTCATTGTTGCACTTATCCCAAAATACAGCTAGATATGGGAAGCAGAAGCAATTATATTAGTTGCTGGCTAGTCCTGGAAAAGGTAATGCTGTATCTTGCTTTTGACATGAACAGTGGGTCACAAAAGTGCTCATTTCTGTTTATCCCTCCTGCAACATCTTAGAGAGACAGACACAGGGAGCAGTGTTCTAAGTAACTCATTTCAGTCCACAGAATTTATTAGAGTCAATATTTTGTATGTGTCATTCTTCTAGGTCCTGGGACAACTTTGATCCAGATGGCTTCAAATTTGACTTTGTAGAACCTGCGTTACTACAGTGCACTGGGGTTGAGGGAAGAGTAACTCCTAGGGGAGCAGGTGACATCTCCAGGTGGTTTCCTCTGATTTACTACACCTTTTTTATATGGTTCTGTGGAGTCTGAGAGTGTTCCTTAGAAAATATTTCAGCTGTGGAGCTCTAAGAGTTAGAAAAAGCTCTTAGAAAATATTTCAGACAATTCTCTAATTTAATACAGAAGTAAATCTATTGTAATAGCTTGTTAGGTTTTTGTTTTAATCATTCTGGAGAATTCCAAAGCATTTTTCTGTGTAAGATAAGGCTCTTCTAGAAAGAGCTACTTATTATGTGCCATGCTTTTACCACATAACCACTCTCTGCTCACTTTGGGGATTAAGAGGGCTGCTAATGCAGGAAAATTTCCTCTTTCAGRAAGAGCTTTGGACATAGAAAGGCCATGGTCAAGGCCTGTGCCACTGGGGACCACTGCGTCAACCTGTGGTTGCTTTATGAAAGTGCTATACAGATGTTATTTCTCTTCAGTAAGCTGGCAGCCTCTCCACCTTTTGGGGTTCAAAAAGCTGATCATAGTTTTGTACAGTATTTAGTGTCTAATTGTTTGTGGAATTTCCAAAAAAACTAAAGCTGATGTTCCTTTGTGCTATTCATGGAAAACATATTTTCATTCTTTTCTAATACARCCTATGACCTTAACATGTGGTTGGAAAGGATATACTTGACATCCTGCTTTTTCAAGATCTGATTTGATCCTTGACCAGAACACATTATCTGATGAAATTTTACAAGATACAATAATTGATGGCTCAGTGCAAGTTTTGTTTATTGGAATGGAAAAAGTCAACATTATACCAGTAAAATGAGGGATGCATATCAACAATGACACTCAAACTCCGTACATTTCTCAATGCAAGCCCACTGGAGTTAGTGGGATACTCAACACAAACTTGTATTGAGTTCATAGATCACAGAGGAGAATAAATTCCTGCCAGTTCTGCCAGATTACTCATCCGGCTTCTCAGTGAACCTGAATGCTATAATGACAACCAACAGAAACACAAACATTTGGAAACATAGGCCTCAATGCAAAACCTACTGTCAGCTGGTAAGAGTTCATTTATATCACACTAGTATTCCCCTCAGCCATAACTGCCAAAGAAACAAACCATAGGCAGTGACTGACTCAGAAAAACCTGGACTGAGCTCCAGCTCCACATGCTAAGCAGTTTGCAGCATACTCTGATATGCAGTCATCTCTCYTCACCATTACAAAAACATATCCAAGAGTTTTGATAGAAGGAGGCAATATGGAATAGATATAAAGAATAAGGGATGGAACTCCATTCTCAGGAAGTCAAAAATGCTGTTAAATATTACCCAAAGCGTGAAGCACTGGAACATAGGAACAAAAACTATTGAGGTTCAATTAAAACTTGGTTAATATTTTGCAACTATTTGTTTTTCACTTTATGTATCCTAATTGTACGGGACTAGGAACAAGAAGTTCCTGAATGCTAATCCTAGGTATGCAATGGTATGCCATATATAAACCATACAGCTTGCTTAAGCTCTATGTGATCATTTCTTCTAAAGATGGGTGATGTAAGGATGTCTGTTCAGGACTACTTGCTCAGGGTGAATTGGTTGTGCTGCTTTGTACTCTCTGATCCTGCCTCCTTTAAAAACTACCAAAACTGACTGAAAACCTCATCACTCTTTTTGCATTTCCCTCTGCCCTTCTAGAGAATGTTATTAGTATGTTCTCCAGCAAAAATAACATGCCTGGGCTACATTATACCAATGAAATTGCAAAACTACTTGCCCAAAATGACCAACCTGCCAAGGTGCGATTGTTAAATTGTGCGATTGTTAAATTGTGCGATTGCCAGCTTTTGCAGTCCTGCTGTATCTGATCCAAACTACCAGGAACAAAACACTGTGTGTGAAGTTATGCAGAACTGCTCCAATCTGAGTTTGTCTAGTTCAAGACAGATCCTTGATGACTCAGAATCTGGAGTTAAAAAGAAAACGTCTGTTCCAGCCAAAGGACAAACCTCAGTATCACTTTTGCTGTGAACTACAGCAGAAACAGACCTGAGACCTTTTTGCAATGAGGAAGTGATATTAATGCTAGTGCATTATCAAAATCACAGTACCATTCATGTCCCTACTGTCCCACCCAAACCTATTCACTGTTATCATTACAAAAATTGAACAAATTAGCACACCCAAATCTAACYTTCCAGGTTCCTAACCAACTTTGGCACAGTGTTGCTGATTTTTTTTCACAAATTACAGATGTTTTGCCTTAGATTTTGGTAGTGGGAGGGTAATTCCAGACCCATCTGGATGAATCTGGCAAAATCTTTTGAAAACATTGATCTGGCTAAAAGCCAAAATATTTGGCTCCATCTGTTGGACCAAAGAATGAATCTGAATTTATTTATTTTTTAAACAATTTATATCTAGGCTCCTACCATTGAAAATTTTGACCTATATATTTTGTAAGTAAAACCTAAAAACTTTTGTAAAGTTAGGCTGGCAAATCTAGACTTGCATGTGTAAGTATGGATTTAAAAGCCAATTTCAGCTCTGGTTCAATGAAAAAGCAGACAGAGACCTTCTAGAACAGAATGAGCAATTTTGCTTATAGGCAGACACCATATCAGAGACTCATACATCCAGTTGTTCCCCCTCCCTCCTACCTCTCTAACCTCCGGAACTCACTCACTCATGTATTAATGAAAGACAGGAAAAAGGGAAAAAATTAGCCTTAGCCAAATAGTAAACATCTGTTTTGCTTATTGCCTTAGCAATTCTTACTAACATTATACAGTAACACAGTTCCCAGGAGATTAAGATTTAAAATGTTTCGCTTCCTAATAGTCTTTTATTTTCCACATAAACATTGTGTTAATGGATTAAAGCCTAATAAATAAGTTCTTCTGAATGCGATGATTAATTAGTTATGAGTTACTTGGACCTTTTGGTTGAGCAACATTTGCTGAAGTGGAAGGTGATCAAAATCCTGAGCTGTCTGTGCTGATCCCTGCTACAGGACCTATGTTACGAGAGGCTCTTTGGCAGAATTGTCAGTGGCAGATTGCAATTTCAACAGCGGTAAAGCTGCAAAGTTCTCCCTAGCAAAGTCCAGTATTTTTCTTATTCCTTCTCTGCAGAGCGGTTCAGCATCAGTCTGGGTGAGCTGAGTTTATAATTTCTATTCAAATTGTGATCACTCTTCAATAGCTTTCCTGATTGCTACGACACCTGGGACATGGTCATGAAAAAGAAAGCTACTTCTATGTGGGAATTGTAGTCCCTGGTAGCAAAAGGTGGGAACAAGCTTCTGGCACGGGTCCATGCAGGCCAGCTAACTTGTGAAGACACTCTGGAGTCAGTATTGCTCATGCTGTGGCTGCAGCAGGCTACAATTGGATCACGTAGGACCAACTCTCTTACTSGAGAGTTGCCAGAAGCATGTGACACGTCTCTTCTGCTCTGTCATGAGTCAAGAGTGTCTCCAGATCTGAATCAGTGCTGACCCTCAGCTTGACTACCTCTAGCAGACCTTTGTGTCTCCATCTCTTCTTGGCTACCTCACAACTTTCTCATGATGCTGCTGCTAACAGCTGTCAGTATTTTGGGCTGAAAAAATTATATGAGGCAGACTGTCCCAAAATGCGTCAGAAAGCAATTCATAAAAGTCTACTTTCAATGGCATAAGCTATGAAAGATGAGCATCACACAAATTTTGAGAGGTATGAGGTGGATGCAGGTACTCAGGGTCTGGGACCTCTCACAGAAAAGCCATTTGGATAGGTGAAGCACACGACTCAGTTCACGTGTCAAGCCTCAGCAATATATGGCTGCCCATCTATCGGTGTAGACATACCCTAAATATTAGGAGAATCCCACAATCATTTGTCAAAAAAAAAAAAAGCAAGTTAGTTTTCTAAATTATTGCATTCCTCTTCTGATCAACAGTGAAAGGGATTGATTAAAGTTATTGAACAGAATATATCACATAAATGCACTAAGTTCAGCCAAAGGCAGAATGATTAACACATTACACGTGTTGGCTCATCCTTATGATATTTATCTTGTTTTACAAGATAAACACCCATGACTTGAAGAATTTACCCTCTGTTTTTCATTCAGCACAGGAGTCAGAGTAGTTAGACATTTTCTATTGCTTATATATGGTTTGCTATTATACAGCTGAGCATATCCACTGAATATAAGAATCACTTTGAACAACAGAAACATTTAATCACTAAAGACAATAAAAATGTAGTTTTCATGAATTGTTATCTGTCACCCTCCTCAGTACATAGAAATTAGAGTTGGAAAGAACTTTCAAGCCAATGAGCTTCTCTCCTTTACGTCAATTAATTTAGACTCTTGCCCTTGAAAGATTCTTTCTACATTATATTTACTACTATTTTATCCAAAATGAGATAAAGACACCATAAATTACAAAGTTCGAGCACTTAGTCTGGTGGATAATTTCTGAAGTCTCCTATTGTCGGGAAGCTTTTCACAGATACTCAACCGAAATGTCTGTGTTATTAATCATTAATCAGAACAGCAAATACTAGAAATAGAAACATACCAAGCAAGCTTTTYCCCTTCTTTTACTATCTCTGTTGATACTGCCAATGAATCGAGATCAAGCTATTTTACAGACAGTGATTCYTCCATAATCACTTGGGTGTTGTTATGGATCACAGTGCTCCTCGTCAATAGCTCTAAGACACATATGAAAGCTGGCTCCCTTAGTAAAGGGCTKACAGAGTCCCAGGACAGCTGGCTTTTCAGGTTGCCAGGGCCTTCTGTGCTTTGCTGAGGTTCTTTATCAAGTTATGGATACACCTACAGAGCATTTACAGCACTGGCATCCCGATGTACAGGATGGAGCGGGGTGACGTGACRGACAGGCACCGGCATTTGGGATTGAAGGTGTGCGTGCCTCAGCACGTCAGTACGTAAGATGGGTAAGGGCCGCAGCGCTTACACCGCGCTGTGGGGGGTACAGGATTCAGTGGACCAGGTGACAACTACAGGGTCCTGGAGGGGGACAGATGACAAATAGGAGGTGGCAGTCAGAAAACTGTCACGCTCAGAGCATGCGACCAGACAGGTCTGCACATACGCATGGTAACTTGGCCTCTGAGTTACCTCAGTGAGGGCTACCTGCAATTGCACAGTAAGGTAACAGCATAGCTTAGAAGAGAATACAGAGAGAAAATYTTAGACCAAAAGGCATCAGTGGGATTTTGGCTACCAGCTCCCATGGGATCAGGGTATCACCTGCCCAGGATTTCAGCCTTTTCACTCTCTGAGTGAGATTCAGTCCACTGGAACATGCTGCTGTTTCATCCCCTCTACATTTTAATTTATCCCATTCCCTTTAGATATTTCTCATATTCAATTCTTTGCTTAGGTTGTGCACACATGGGTGTGCTTGGTAGATAGATAAGCTAGATAGATAAGCAATTCTGTTTGAGAAACACAAGAAAGACAAAAAATTGAGTTTATCCCCTCTTAGGCACACTAGCCCTGTAAACATAGCAGGAGTAAAAAAGAAAAAAAACTTCTTCAGTAGCTGAGAAAGCAGATCCAGATGCAAATACTAGCAAATTATTTGAGTGAGAGATTGCCATATCGAAACTCTTTCAAAGGTAGAATGGCCCTTGACACTTATTAGTTAATCCTGCACTTGGTTGTTTCATATTAGCCTGTGCAGCTATTTCTGTAGATCCCCTGGCTTTCACTGCATGTGTTTAGTCTTTTCTTGTTGACAAATTCTCAGTCTGATAATCATCCTTCCCACTTGCTGCTAGCTTCTCCCTATCCACATCAGCAGTAAATATATTCGATTTCCTTATTGCACGCTGAAAACAAACAAGCCTGGGATTTTAAAAGACCATTTGATTTCTGTTTATGATCCTAACATCTGAACACCCTATTGAAAATCTCAGTGTGCAAGAACTCCTTACTGATTCACCTAAAACAGAGGGGGGAAAAAAAATGAGGGAGAAATATTTAGCAGAAAATTAAAGTTAGAAAATGGCAGAGGACTGGTTTGTGAAAATTCCAGTGAAGTTTATTTCTTACTGTTCCATTTAAAATCTCTACTTTTTACTAATAAAAACTGGAAAAGTAAATTCTTTAGCAGAAAGGTGGATGAAGACAATTCCACAGAAAACAAAATTTTATTTTTGTAGAAAAATTAAATCACTCTGTTGTATTTTGTTATCCATCTGAACTGTACTGACAAAGCCACATGGATTATTCCTTTTCAGGCCTTTTACTGTGCTGTCATCCCTATGCTATCATCACAATTGCACTTACTCAGAATGCTAAAATCTTACTCCTGCCGTTTCAAAGCCCTGACCTTCAGGGCTTTCCTTCACAGTGAAAACAGCCTGGCCCAAACTGCTACTGCCCTGAGCTTTTCCTGTCAGATCCTCAGCGGACTCGTGGCCTGAAGAATGAGAGAGCGAATCTTTATCAGAAGACCTACAGTGACTTCAGAAGATCGCATTAAGCCTGAACTACACGGCTATCCCCTACATTCCTGTTGGGTCAAAACAACGCTAATCCTAACCCCCGTGAACAGAGAAGGCTCCCGGTCACACGTGCACCCAAACTTTACACATTTGGCCTAGCTTTACTCTTTGCCAAGCTGCTCAAGTTTTATCTCTTTCTACTGAAGTAGCAAAAAGGCAGCTGTATCAGATGGAGGGCAGGGACCGATGGAAAGSTGGGGCTTGAAAGGGGACTTTCTGATGGATATTGTTTACAGCTTTCAGTACAGTTGAGTTCCATCTCACTGAAGCAGGAAACACCCTCTGAGACAAAGATCTCCCTGCTGTCCTGGCAACACGGCCGAGCTCTGAATACAGGCCCGTGAAAACGTAACTAACGGAAAAGGCTCATCATAACATAAAATGTGTAATTACACCACTCTGGAAGAAAGCAAATTTCTGTGTTTGAGTGAAATGCATAATCAATAATCAACAGGTCCTTTCAGCTTGTTGCTTTCCACCCACACTGTGCTATTGAATAACAATGATGTTTTGCTGCAATAGCTCCAGGCAACGCTCTGAAATGCAGTTTGTTAACATAAATTCTTCTGTTAATCTTATTCTTCTGAGGTTTAATATATTTGCAGGTTTTCCTCAATAGAAAATTAACTATACTTATGGTCTGTACTCAGGTTTCATATACAGGGTCTTCCCAAGTGTTAGATCTTGGAATATTTACGCATGTAAAAATAGCAAAAATAGGGCAAAAATTCTAATAAGCTCTTGTCCTCTTTTATACTAAGTGAGATCAGCCATTATTAGTTCTCATAAGCACAGGATTATTTCAAAGCTACGAAATTTAAACCATCCCTCTAGCAACTAAAAACTCATTTATTTGCTGATTTTTCAAAGTAGATAGCACCTTTTCTTTCCATCTATAAAAGAATCAAAATTTAAAATTTGATTAGTTATAATCTTGACTATTAAAGCACAGCTAACATTGATTGGCATCAAGTGTCTGACGAACGGTTGCACAGTCAAGCTGATTAAATCCTGGATTCAGTACTGGTATTAGAGAGCACCTTTTGAAATTCACATTTTGTATTTTGTATATTCATTTCTGTAGTGCTCTAGGCATAAAAAGGTCTATAAAAGTGAATATTTAACTTTTACATTACTCCTGCTTTTTTGTCATTTTTATATTTTTATCATTAATATCACACCAACTAAAAATTAAGATAAATTAAGCACAGTAAATAGTTTAAAGCTAGTTAAAAGTTGTTGCACATTATCTTTGCTTAGTATAAAATAGAACCTGTTGAAGCATACGCATCCTATATGCATAAAAGGAATAACATAAAAAAGATATCTGAATAATATACTTGTTCAAATAAATGCAAACCAGTTCTCATTTATTTTGCAAATTTCTGTCAGAAACATACACTCTCTGGGGTTTCTCAATTTTTATATATTTGACCTTGGAGGTCAGGAGGAGAACTCCTGACTTGGTGGTTCCACAATAGTTCATCTATCTTTTTCATTGCACCGCTTTAGGAAATTAATGGACTCGGTGCATGAGCAATATGTTACCTAGAAATTCTCTAGAAGAAACCTTGCTTTGATTGCAAGGCAAGAAGCTTTTATAGTTCATACAGCTATTCTTAGCAATTGCATAGCATCTGCAGATCACCGTAGAGATTACCAACCGATCTGTATCAATTTTCTCCATCCAAGTCTCCTCATGATTCATTGCTTCATGAAGAAGCTTCCTCAACATTCACTGCGATCACAACCCAAGATACCTGGTTCGGAGGCTTCCCCTAGAGCATCCCGCCCGGTGCCGAGCAGTTTCTGTGTCAGCATCAGGAGGTGAGCCCCTGAGATCGGCATTCCCAGCACAGCCCTCCTCAGGTCCTCAGGGCCCTGAAACAGGACCTCGCGCTGGGCAGCTACGTCCCCAGTATGTCTGTGTTGCCTGACTGACTGCCCCAAGTTTTAGGAACGTGAATCTTTTTTACTTTCCCTGTGTAATTTATACATAAACATACTGCACATGAAATAAAAAGAACTCATCTGGGTGCTTATGCTCTCATAATTCGTAACTTGAATAATATTAGTGTCAGGTTTGCTTTTTGTGAGCATTCATACATATACGCAGCTCACTGGCAATGAAAAGAAGAGATCAGAACAACCAATAAAAGGACCTGAATCGGATTATTTTTGTTGTATTGACCCAGTGTATTGGATTGAGTGGCCAAGCTTATTTTACAAAGACTCAGTTTATTGTCACACTACCAGCAATTTTCTTGCTACACTTGCAGTGAAGCTCCACAGAGGGAGTATTATCCCAGTCTGCTCCCATGATCCCTTCCATCTCGTGCTTGAAAGCTTTAAAGTTTTAATGCTATATTAAATGTGTTACAAAATGTCACTGGTTGCAGAGTACAGGTAATCCCACCCCCCCAGTAAAGCAGGGTGAGAGACCCCAGAGTTAGCTGGGCTTTCAGACTCATGACTAAGAATAAATCCATACATATTATCTCATCTCTAGGCTGAAACAAAAATCTAATGCACCAGGAGAAACTACATCTTTTTTCTTTAAAGGTGCATATTCACTCTGTTAGTTGAAGAGCAGACACTGGAAATAATCAGGTAATTGGTTCTTGGTTGTAAATGATTTATTGGGCATTGTAATAATCATAACAGCTCTTTCTGCTCTCAGTCCACAGCTTTCCTCACCTAGCTGCTACTGCTAGGCTAATTGTCCTTGCTTGCAAATATATTTGTATTATACCAGCCTTTCCATTAATGCTCTGAGATTAAATGTCATAAAATTAGATGTGTTTTTCAGTAACACTTGAAAATGTAGTACCTGAATTACAGCAATGGCTGCAATGGTGCAGCTGTAAACATGATACGTTGCCCTGAAGAGAGAATCTGGAATTTTTTATTCATCTTAAAAGCTTCCATGTGGTTTAAAGTTAGTGTTATGATAGCAATAGCAAGAATCAGCAACGAATTTCACCCAAAATCACTTCAGCATTTACAGCTCGTGCCAGAAAATGACCACAGTATATAAGGTTACCTAGACCAAGGTGACCCATAGTGCACATATAAATATACATACGTATAAATGCACACACATAACAGCTTTCATTTTTTAAATCGCTGCTCTTCAACTGAGCTACTTTGTACCCTCTTAAGAAAACAGATAAGAGAAACAATATCTTATCTCTGGGATGCATTTAGAAAATATCTTTGCAGCTGAAAAAAATGCAGTGTTATCTGCTAAATTAAGTGTGGCTCTTTCAAGGAGACAGTCGACTTCCAGCTGCTGGAGAAAAAGAACATTTATTTAGGAGAGGAAAGAATGGATGAAAATACGTTTATTGCATTACCCAGGGCCTTTTTCACTCATCTTTTCATGTGTTTTCATGAGATCCTAGTGAATGATTAGGAAACAGGGCACAGGGTGAAATCAGGAGCCCACCCAGCCCAGAACACAGTGCCTCAGAGAAAAAGGTGAAAGGGGAGACTGAGACTGAGAGTCTCCCCTGGCCAATATTCCTTACAGTACTTTGGTATTCAACCAGGTTGTTTTTCTTGCTTCCTGTTTTATTGAGGGCTATGAATACCACCTGCAACAGAAATCACAGTGCCCATCATGAACTGAAGGACCCCGGGCCCCGCCATGGACTCGGAGGCTGKCTGAACACGCTCCCCTATGCGGTGCCTCCCTGAACCAGCTCCCCTGCCCACTGCCCGACCACGACTCTCCAGCCGTTGTTTTCCAGCTGTTCTGACACTTTTTTGTTCTGTAACTTCAAATACAAGAGCGACAGTTATTGTTGAAAAAGGGAAGAGTAGGAAAGTCACAAATACTATTATGAAGCAGTAATTCTGTTAAGAGCAATCCAAACATTCAGCATCACCAACCACAAGCCCCGATCGAACCTCTGTTGGAGTATGACCCTCTTTCTCAGCCCAGAAAACAGTATTTTTCATCAGCTGAATTATTTCACAGGAAACATGAAAGCAAATGTGACATCAGGTGGGGAAGCAGATGTATTTGGTGACAGCCTTACAGCTGTGAAGGTGAGTCATGTAACGTAACATTTTTTCAATTGTTCCAATTATTGCTTCCAGATATTGAAAACTGCTGCACCTGGAAAATAACCAAAGCTGGAAGACATCTCTATTACTATACTACCTTTTCTTTTTCTCATTTTTAGAATAGATTTAAGGATTTGGATCAATCACAGTGGAAACCAAATCCTTGTGTGTCCCCCAAAAGCTACACATATAGCAACAGTACTCAAGGGCACATACGCCCCCGAATGAATAAAATGCTTTACCCTGGTCTCACGCAAATGAAGACTTCTTCAAGATCCTTTGAGTGCTGCTTTGCTGATATTCCCAAAAGAGGTACTAATTTTTGTCATTTTTCATGGGCTGAATCACACAACTCAAATCACCTCTTCTTTCCCTTTCTCTGTCACCTATAGAAAAGTCGTTGAAGCCATCTATTCCTAATCACACTGATTATAATTCAGTTCCAAATTAGTGAATATAAACAATACAAGGACTAGGACAGGACAGAATGCTGGCCCAGAAAACTACAAATCTATGAAAAACAGCAGTGTTCAACAGCTGTCCAGATTTAATTTTAGGAGAAACAGCAGAAAACATCACCTCTTGTTCTGCCTAGCATTGATTTAATACTTGCAGTACTAATTTAAATAATTTAATTTGCAGAACTTTTAGGTCCATCATCTGTTCCCACAGCGCAGTCAATACTGTGGCTCAGCTCACACAAGAAATTGATCTGCAGGCCACTCTTTACAAGACAGATTAATTTTTGTTGATTGATTGATTGATTGGCCTCTGTCCACTACACATACTAATTTGGGACCATTTAAAGCTCATAAGGCTTTATATTGAGATTCATTGGTTTCACAGAGCAATAAAATGATGAATGGGTGTTCAGCCAAGAGCAGACAACCGATGCAAGTTTGGGGAGACCAAAATAATCCCCACAGAGTGGAAAGTGCAGAGCTGCAATGCCCCCTCTGTTTCTGTTCAGATTTTCCCCGGGTGGTTGGTGGTTCACCCTTCCAACCCATGCAGACCAAAGCAATACTTAGGGCAACTTCAGGCACTTTTCCCAGGTCTGTGCCTCAGGGGGTGCTGCTGCCTCCCAGCCCTAATGTTCAGATAAAGATCTCCTGATTTAAACACAGCTGGAAGAGCCAGCCTGTCCCTGGCTCCGTCATACAGGGTGACAATGGACACATTTTTTACAGTCTTTGCTTCTGTCTCTCTTATCTCTTAGTGGGGCATACTGAGGGTTTTGATCACTCTTCATTAATGCTCTAAAATCACATATCCTTCCTGAAAATCAGCTTAAGTATTATCATTATTGGACTATGATTTCATATACAGATGCAATACACATGCCCAAAGGTAACCAAAATAACATGCTTTCATGATAAAATATCATGTCTTTAAAAGCATTTTCATGTGATGAAATTAAGACATTTGCTGGAGGTTGAGAAGCTTTTGTATTCATTCAGTTATCTCCTAAAATTTCCCAGTTGACTGAAGAACTGATCTCACCATGCATTTTTGTGTAGCCAGCCCCATCACAACATAGCTGGGAAACGCAAACCTGAACTTTTACTCAGTGCTTTTTCCAGGTAGGGTTTAAGGTGTTAACAAAATCTCTAGTATATATGGCACTGCTGAGGATCTAGTCACTGCAGGACACCATCTGAGACTACCTTCCTTCTGCAACTGCAGTTCAGTTTTCCAGTATGGATGGAGGACTGTTTTCCAGATCGGGAGCCTCGTTTGGATCTTGTTTCTCTTATCAGTCTGCTGTATTCAATGTCCTTCAGCTTACAATGTTAAGATGTGTGAATTATGTCTTCAGTTTGGTCTTTGTGGCTTGGCAGTATTGTGTCTTATAAACTGAAACATGTAATAACAATGATTCTCTCTTCAGCGTTCCACAGTATTTTATATTACAAAATCTGGATGCCTAGAAAATAAGCACCATCACAATTAAGTAATAAACATATGAATCTGGAATATCAACCAGCACCTGGACACATGAAGTATGTCGACCAGAGGAAAACCATCCAGCTCAGTCTCTGTTGGAATCTGCAGAATTATTTTGGCTCAAGGAACCTGAACCGAAGTCTCTTTCTTTCTGCAGGTTATAGTGTCAGGATTTATCTTCAGACAGTCTGTTAAGTACTTTGTATGGTCCCCACAGAAATCTCCTTGGAAGGAGATTTCTATATATAGAGAGTTCTTATAAGCATGACGAATTCATGCAGGTCTCCACAACATGCTGCTTCAATTTTATCTTGATGCCATACCATATGTTTTTTTAACTACCACTTCAGCCCACTCCAAACTCCATCAAACGGCTTCAAAGGAGATGATAAATGGCCAAGGAAGAAAGCACTTCAGGGCAACGTCTGTTCTGAGCTACACTTTGTAAATGAGCAGTAACTCTTTTGATTTCATTGTAATTCCTCTGATTTCTGCACCAGCATAACTATCTGGCTCTTCATTTTCCTCTTCCATCAGAGACATATGTATACATTTTGTATTTAGAGATTTTGTCAGGCTGAAAAATAAATCTTCCACACAACTTCCTGCTGGAATTAATTTGAAATGGAACTTATCAATTTGCATATCATTGGACTATAGCCTTTCCAATTAGACAATCTTTGCAACTCCAACTAAACTGTTAATTGATGTTACTGCCTTCAAATTGCCAGCTTTTTGTACCTTTTCCAATAAAAAGGAAAAATACAGAAGATCCAGAATTAAGAAAAAATAGCAGCAGGTTTTCATTTTCAGACTGGTGTTTGTATCCTTTTAGGGCAAGTATACTACACTGGCTGAGTGCCCCAAGAATATATGCACTTTTTATTTTATTAATGATTATATTGTCTTTGTGTGCTCTGAAATTAGGATACTTTCTCAAACAAAGGCTGTACAACCAAGTATTAACAGGACTCCTGGGTCTGCCTCAGAACCTGGAGCTAGAATTCCTTAAAGCCTACCAAAAAGGAATGTTTCTCAACCTCTTCCTATAAAAAAAACTCTCTGAAGAAAAAAAAAATCTATCACTTGTCTTGTGCAGCATCAGCATCATGGTACTAATTTATAAGAAAGTAAAAGTAAATTTCCTGTTCCAGTTTATCAGGTTTATTTTCACCCACCTTGTTTATTTGCTGGTTGCATACATAGGAACATGTGTATGCAGTTGTAGTTGCACATTTGCAAATATTTCACAGGCTGTTTTTTCATGTCTTACAGAAACACAGCCACAGCCAAAAGGCACTGAAGCCTGAGTGTTATTATGCTGTGAGACAGCTACGAAGTACAGACCTGGAAGTCCAGAAGTGCCACTGTTGCAGTGCCATTGTGCAGACCCTCCTTTATATGTACCTGGGAGGGAGAAGGCATCATATGCTGTTAGTCCTTAGTTCCCTGTTCTTGAGAAAGCCAGAAGGTAAGGCTGGGACCCGGCAGGATGAGCCCAGCAGGTTGACCTGCCTTCTCTCACCACCGCTCACTCTGGAGGAATTCCTGCCCTTGGTGGCAGGCCGGCGTTCCTGCCCCAAACAGTCTGCAACGTACACAGGTGCCCACCCTGCCTTTCGTCTGCTTGGTATCCGGTGCCGAGCAGGAAAAGGTTTTGCTGGGATGCTATAATCATGCATTTACCCAGGCCTTTCCTAATCTCTCCCAGAATCTGACAGCCTCTAGCTAGGAGGGGCAAGAGGTTATAAACTGTAGTCAGACCTCTTATGACTCACACCTAATTTAGGTGCAACTATAGGATCTAAAGTCATGAGAACAGTAAGACCTGTACAGTCCAAGGAGAGAAAATAGAGTGATATCTAAACTATAAATTTCTAACAGGTAATCTGCTCCTCACCAGGATGTTTGTCATGTTCTTAAGAGAGAGACTGACATACACATAACAGACCTGAAGCACCAGCCTGGCTCAAGGTCCCATTGCAAGAGCCTTCATCCTTCAGCAAATCAAACGGTGAAGATCTGCTGCGTGAGGGCTGCACGCTGCCTCCCCCGTCAGAGAGCAGCAGTGACCACCGGCAGGGAAATCCCCCCTTTGCAGGGCGGTGGCCACAGGTGGAATCCTGGGGTGCCCACTGCAAAGCGTGAGGGAGCAGAGATCGCTGCAGAAACCATCCCCTTCTTGCATAGGGAAAAAGGCACCAGCCCTGTCAAAATCCTTGATGTACAAGAGTCACAGGAGATGATACTCAATTAACCCTTCTTCTTTATAAAACAGCAGCAAGAGAAAAGAGTGGGGGATTTAGGGAAAACCAAGAAGGAAGTGGACAGTGGATATGGGCCATAAAAGAAGGTCCAAGATGGTGAAGACTTCTTTAATTGCATATATGTGCTTTTAAATTAAGTTTATAGAATACACTAACATTAATTTAGCATATTGACTCTAGTTGTGCATCAGGGTGTGTACAAATAGCTCAGAATCCTGCTGGGAAACTGTCTGAAGAGGTTGGAGCAAAGGCAATATCGTGGTTCCCACCACAGGGCTCGGAGAACGCTATGCTCTCCCATCCTGGCTTTGCCTCTTGGCCTCTCCAATCCTGTGAATATAGTTCCCTACTTTAAAAGGAGGATATTTAATTATAGCTGGATATTTTAAGTTCAGGAGAGAGGAAGGAGGGGAGAAGCAAACAGTTTTAAAGATAAAACAATGCCCTTTTATTTATTTTTTCTTTTATATGGGAATTCTACTGCCTTGCTCTTATTTACTCTTACTCTAATTTAAAGTGACATCTGTATTTAAAACAAACAAGCAAAAAAGAATCTGTATGTGCTACAAAACACTGAGAAAATAGAAAAAATGCTGACTAATAAGACCTTCTCAAAATACTGTCACAGATAGGGTAGCTGCCTGGGACTCTGAGACTGTGTGTTTTGCATCTACTCATATCACTGTTTTGCCACTGGGACACGTGAAAGTTGAGGTAGTATTACTGGCCTATCGTGAATTGCTTGGAGACCAATGGATGAAAAGCAGATAAGAGCAGGAATATAATTAAACAAGGGTTCAGCATTTTCTTGTTCCCTTCTCCCTTCCCCAGCTATCACACCAGCATGATTTGGCATTAGGCAAATAGAGAGGATTATTCACTCTAAATCCCTAGTTAGATAGAATAAATCAACAGCTGCAAGCCATATGATAAAACCATGTCCTCTGTCACAAGCATTACCCTTGAGACAGATGAATGTTTCTTTTTGGAGATCCGCTCCACACAGCCCATTCCTCAGCAGGTTGGGTTGCCTTCAAACCACTTAAGGCAGTAATTACTAGCATATAGTTTGCAGAGAGCATCCTGGGAGACCCTCCAGGCTTGCTCATGCCATGGGAAATAATGATGTATTGAAACTGAGGCTGACAGAAAAGAGGAAAACACTATATCATCTGTGGCGTGCTGTGGGTTTGGTGTTGGTGATCACGGGTGCACGATGTGTGGGATGCGAAGGGCAAAACAAATGTTCTCCATGGAAAGCTCTCCTATTCAGTGTCAGAGTGAAGAGCACATGAGTCTGTACTGCTCCACTGCATCAGTCCCAAAATATCTGTCCTTCACACAGGCATATGCAGAAAAACCTGCAATGGGGCTGGGGATTTCCTTTTAGTAGGGACTGAAGTTCAGATTCAACTTTTTAATTTCAAAATCTGTAAAACTGCTATTAATGGAAATGTTTGTACCATAGTATGGTTAACAAGTGGAAATTACGCAGAAAAGTTCACTGCTTTTTTCCTTTCTTTTTTCTAATGAAATTACTGTGAGTAGTTGGTTGTATAAAACCTTCCTTAATCACTTCAATAGCAGCCCACAACAGAAGTTACTCTGCTGAAATCCACTAAACTGTTTGTGGATTTGGCTACTGCTTAATAAATAGAATGACTTGAAGTTAGATAACTTTCAAAGTGGCAAAAATGTTTTTCTTGGGCACAAACCTGTAGCATTGGGGAGTTACAGGCTGGGAATGTAACAGAGACTATTTCACAAGCCTCATTATATAGTTGCTATTGCAGAAACATAAAACTGTATACTAAAAATGTACCTGGATGGCTTTATTCTACTTTCGTTTCACCTCTCCTATAAATGCATCAGAAGCAGATACAATAAACAAGGAGGAATATTTATCACCTTCTTTCCTTTAACAAGATCTGGACATCAGCCTTTTCTAATAAAATTACAATACAAATGTGATTAAGTCCCAAGATATAAAATGATGGAAACAGGGCAGAAATTCAAACCTATGTCATTAATGAGTCATATTTGCACAGTGCTGGAGCAGATAAGATGGGGAGAACTTAAGGTCCCAGAACTTAAACCTTTTTATTAAACTTAAATTTTATCTGGAATTAATTTCCCCTAATCACATTCTCAGCAACTACATGGCTATTTCTCTACAGTTGAGAGGTTTTGTTACCGGATCTACAAATGTCTCTCATATTGAAAGAGTGAAAATGGGCAGCTCTCCATACTAATAACATAGTAAAGAACTGAAAAAAATGTAGATCAGGCTTTATATTGTCAGAGGTGTTACCAGGCTAACATCAAAGGTTGGGCTGAATAAAAATTACAATTAAGGAAAAAGGAGAACCAAAATACACTGTCATTGTATTAAAAAGTACCTTCACTAATGCAATTTTTAAAGACCTTTACAGGATCGTGGGTTGGTAGCTAAACTTTGAACATACAGTATTAAATAGGAGCAGTAATAGAAGAATTGCTTTTTTGAAAATTTAAAAAAATCCTGTATTTCAGGGGTTTTCAGGTAAAAAGAGGAAAACAGTGTAACTAATCATTAATCACCAGATTGGCATCTATTTCTCATTGAAATATAGTATGTCTAGCTTATCACTTAAACTCTAAAAATGAGATGTTACAGAGATTAAATACTTTTGATCATGCTGGTAATATATCACAAAAACATATACTGGKTTTTTTTTTTTCAGGCACTCAGGTAATGAACATTTCATGTCCACATGTGATAATGTTTTTTCTGACACGATTTTTTAAATATATAGCCTACAGGGCTATAACAGACCTCTAAATTTAAAGGAAGGTTAAATTCTTGGGTGTCTAGTTCTGCCAGGAACAGCTGGTGTATCTCCATGCTGAAAGCCCATTCATCTGGTCCATATTTAGAAGCTAACAAACAGATGTCAACATCTGACTTAATTATCTAGACTCCCTTCAGTATCAGAGAGAAGAAACTGGCACTCCTAAAGGGAAACTCATTCAATATTTTAGACTTCTACTTTAGGAGGAGAGGAATCATCCCATAAAGGTGCTGCTTTGCCAGTGAGGATAACCTGGACAAACAGCTCAGGGCTGATGTATACATGACAGATATCTCAAGTTAGAGGAAATGAATTCCACCATAAACCCCTATGTCGAACATCCCCTAGTACAGGAAGCTCATGATTAATTCTTCTGAAGGGGAACATTTGCAGCTGGCAAGGAGTCCAACACCCAGTGTTTATGTACAGATATTATTCTCCCAGAGAGAGAAAAGTAAGCAGGCCAAAGATCAGCTATGTGCATTACACATTTCGCTGTACTGTGCTATTCCTATCTAACATTTCACAAAACTTCTTTCAAGGTCTTCTGGGACTACAGTCTTCATTTTGGGCTGAAATAGCTGTTCAATAAAGATAGGAGGCATCTGCAATTCTGAGCAAATATATGCTTTGGCTCAGAGGCACCAGAGGTCTGGGATGCTGAAAGCAGCACGTCATTGCCCTCTAAATCTGGCAGGTGTCACTCACGAAGGAAGCTGGAAGAAATGTGGAGAGCCTGCTGGCTCTGACAGGCAGAGGTTCACAGGTGCAGCAGAGCTGCCTCTTGGGTTCAGCTTCTAGGAGGTGACAGACAGTGGAGGGTAGCCTAAGAAGAGAAAGGCCTCCTTTGGGAAAAGTCTTCTGAGAGAGCTTTCATCAACACAGAGCATAGCTCTTCTCTATGTTTCAGTCCCACTGCTTATTATTCTGTGGAACTTTCTTGCCAAAAATAACCACGAAAGGGTCAGAAGCTGAGCCAAAGGTCCATCTAAGCATGGCTAGCATTTACTTGTTCACAAAGTTTTTGAAAACATGCATATTACGAGCCGGGCTCTGACAGCAGAACTTCAGCATATGGAAAAGAAAAGCTACTTTTTCAAACCAAAAATAAACACAAGATGTTCTGCTGCTTAATTTAACTGCCAGCATTTCCGATTCTTCCTTTTGCATTCTGTAAACCTGTATCTTAAATTCAGAATAAGGGTGACAAACAAAGCAGGCTGGAGCAAAGGGAGGTCCCACATCTCAGCTTCAACTTCGCCTCACATAGTTTCAGAAAGCAGGCATCAGCCAGTGCTTTTCTTGTGTGTAAATATGGGATATAGGCCGCACTAAACTGAACATAAAGTATCCCTGCAGTCATGTGGCCAGTTTCCTGCACTGTGAGGAGAGAGCTTGTACTGCTGTAGAAAGTGCTAATAAAATAATGGCTGTTCCCTTAGCTTCTACCCAGTAAAGCCCTGCTCTGTAAACACAGCTGAAGACCTGGGATCTTCACAAACCTCATCTAAAGTACAATGGGTGAGTATGGTACAAGCCCTCTGTTAATAATCTTTATCTTTGCAACACACCCTTCCAGCAGAAAAAAGGCAATATAGGAAGGCAGTAGAAAAATACTAAAGCTGTTGATTTTGAAACAATCTGTAYGGAAAAGGACACGTTTCTCATGTGTTGCAGTTTGTTTCTACCAGAATGGTTATTTTACAGATGGATGCACTTACTGAGCTGGACCACCCAGGAACTCGTGATAGATGACAGAAGAAAAGCCAAAAGCCGTGACTCTAATTTCTCCATGCTGACCACGATCCCCACAAAGTAGAGGTAGCAGCTCGTGAGGAGCGGAGAGGCTTTCCTCTGCGAGTGCGCAGCAGTCGGTTTTCCCTCCAGAGGCTGCACAAGTCGTGCCCCAAAGGACTGTGCAAATCTGGAGCTAAACACCACAACCAAGAAGATGGGATACTCCACATTGTTGTATAACAAAGGATATGCTCTATTTACATTTTATTTCATCTCACTGCTTGGAAGACGAAAGTAAGTTTTCTGATAGCAAATCTTTGAGTGGTGACATTTTTTACCTAATGAGCAGCATTGCCCATCATGAAATTACAGAATAGGAAAATTTTGAGGTGTAAAATTCAATTCAGAATATTACTCAGATTTCAGCAGCAAAAATAAAATGGAAAAAAGGTGAATCTTTCTGAAACATTGTATATAATATTCATCCCATTGTGACATGACTGTGGTGAAAGCATTTTTCATAGCAACTCTTGTTGCCTCAGAGACAGTAACATCAGAAAAGTGGAGTTAGACCCCTATAATAGTCATGGAATTATTTTATTTCTTAGTCCCTTAAAACAACCTCTAACTACTTAACCAGTAAAGGTCTCTGAAAATAGCTAGAAAATATGTTTGCATATTTTGACAATGTAATTATGTTTATATTTAAAAGTCATCATTAATAATGCTTCTGATTGTCTATGTTGAATGAAGAAACTAAATTATTGTGGAGTATTTCAGTTTTAACAACATAAATTAAGAAAAATGCAATATGTCTAAGAAGAAGTTCTGGAAATAATTTTGGCAATTAAAAAAAAAATTGCTTCCTTAATTATCATAGATCGCCTTCATCAACTTTGAAGTAGGGTGCTTCTGTCATAGTAGATTATTTTATGTTAAATGCACTTGCACACACACACACCTAATTCCAACATAAAAATTATTTTCAGCCTTTCTCTGTATGCAGATTAATACATAATTTCTGCAGAAACATTTGAAGCATCTAAAGAATAGCAGGACATACTTTGCTTTTATCCAGAACATTTTATAACTGTCATTTGCGAATACTCAAAATCACTCTCAGAGTGGGAGGGGGAAATTCTTTCACTGGCTGTAATGGTGGATGAAAAACGTATGTGCTTCAGGGAAAAGGAAATAGTTCTAATATGAACTAAGGCATCTGAGGACAAGGGCAGGGGAGAGCAGGGGGCTGTTTGTTGTTGAACATTTCCTAGAAGACAGCATCTATAAACAAGTTATGTCTACTAATAACTAAAAACAGAGAAATTGCGAAGTTGGAAAGAGTGGAAAAAACTTTTCAGTATTCAGATACAGAGTTCATCTGATATTTGGCAAATACAATCAACTGTATTGTGCCAGCCACATATTTTCTAAAATGTAGCACATGGCATTGCTTGCAGTGAATCCAGGCTCCTCAAAACCTATAAAAGGYCTTTCTTCCAGAACACAAATAAGGTATTTCAAAGAGAGATGAGACTGCCCAGAAGAAAAGACATTGTTTAAAGCAACAGTGGTTCATATCGTAGAAGTGAAATCCCTCTGCCCAAAACAAATACAGAAGTGCCACTGCTAGAGAATCACTGCATAATTTCGGCTGGAAAGAAGCTCTGGATGTCTCTGGTCCAAGCCCCACTCAAAGCAGGAGCAGCCTTACTGTCAGATCTGGCTTCAAGGTTAGAACATGTTTCTGAGGGCCATGCCTGTTTCAGGTGTGAATGTCACTGAGGATGGAGATTCTCCTTCGTCTCTGGGCAAACAGTTCTAGTTTAAATGTCAGTTATGTGCAGTTGTATGTGTGTGCACATCTCAGTAAAAGAACAATTACAATGCTTCTGGAAGAGCGGAGCAATGCTGTAGTTACAACTATAAACAGGAAGAAGCTCAGGGGCTGGGATGTCTTGGCAGGCATCTGTAGGAAGCTGAATTGCCAGCTGTGGCTTACCTTGGTGATGAAAGTCTCTAGCTTTATTCAGTCTTTTGCCTTTCCCAAGGGCGCTGCATGTTCCAGATACACCTCTGTTAGGAGACCTGGGAAAAATAGACATCTATCAGATGAGCAAACTTAGCATGTAAGGAGGCGTTTGGTGGGCAGCAATCTTCTCTTAATTAATGTAATATTAACATGCAAATTAGCAAACTGCTTAACAGAAGAAAATCCAAATAAAGCTTAATCGGCTCGTGCATATAAATAATTTCATATTATACCGTCTACTCAGTCCTTGAAGGCTAATGTTAAACAAAGGGGAGATCTCTGCAGTATCTCTAAAAGGACAGGTGCTTCCAGTACCAGGTACAACAGACTAGTTGTTATTTTATGCTCCCCCTGTGCTGAAAACCAGCAAGGTTAATCCAAAGAGCAAATGGGAAGATTTATGAAGACAAGCCAAATAAAAAACTTTTATCAGAAGAGCAGGTAAAGAAATAGTTACAATGACTGGCAAGATCATTTCAACTCAAGTTGTATTTTTTACTTCATTAGACAACAGGGAAGCGGAGTAAATAATGTGTAAATTAAGTACACTTATTTTAGAAAATTAATTACAAAAATCACTTTCAAATGGGGCTATAGGTATGTGAAGGCTTATCTGATTGAGATAGTGGAGACAAAAGCACTGGGATCATTCATGAATCCCATTAGATTTAATTAAATTAAGACTGAACAAATATGCCAGGAAGAATGCAGAGATTTTGGCTTCTGTCCCAGTTATCTTCTTGGGGTCCTTCCTCTGAGGCATATTTGTGTATGTCTTCTGGTGACTGAATTTTTTCAAAGTCAAGTTTTCTGGTGACTCTATGCCCTAATATTTACTATAAAAGAAAAAATAAGGTCATGTGCAACTGATAAAAATTATAAAGCTGCGGCATTTATTTTGTGCGTGGCTTTAGAGGTTAACAGAAAATAATTAACCTTGGGACAAATGGTGGGAGGATGAAGGAGGGTGAGATTTTTTTCTGCTTTAGAGTGAAAGAAAATTTATGGTGACTCCTTCTTCCAGTGCCAATTACCTTTTATTCCACCCTTTGAGGGTTACCTCTCACTGGTTGTGAAACACCTCCAGTGGTAATTTTGTTAATATGTAAACCTCCCTTGGGTACATATTGCCTCAGAAATTTTAAATACTATTCAGATCATACACTCATACTCCAGCCCAGTCAAGTTCATTGTATTTTATCCAGTAATTCCCAAACAGAGCTCAACAGACTGGAGCTGAATTTAAGACTATAGACAGACATCAATTTGCAATTAATAGCCTTTTAAGACGAAGAAACTATCAGATCTCTCGGAAGTTGTTTCGGGGTCTCATTACTCTCACTGATAACATTATTGGCATTTCTTCGGTCCTCTATCCTTTATTTATTACACAATTGAAGAGGGGAAAAACAACATTTTATTTGAGCCAAAGGTTACACAAGTCGTTCTGGAATCACTGGCGAAGTTACATCTCAACTTTCTGTCACGCTTGTAGAGAGTGAATCATGGACTGTAAGCCTTCAGTTAGCTTTTACTTTCAAGATAATACTTACTATCTGACGGAGCAATCCAAGAAGTGGTGAGGAAGAATGCTTAATTCTAAAAATATTTTTTTAATATGTGAGCTGATAAAACTCTCATGTTACTATAGAGAAAGGTGCAAGAAATCTTAAAATGGACAATTATCTTCTTCCCAAGACATAATTTATACCATGAAGCATGAGGGTTAACTGCTTTTTCAAACTTGTATTAATTTGTTTTAGTATGATGATATCATCATTCATATCAAATATATTAATAAGTCAAAGCTTTGGGTGTTGTATCTGATAGTGCTAAAATTCTGAGACAGCTGTATGGGCTGTGGGGAATAAAACAACCCATCAACTCCAAACCTTTTCCATTAGATAACCAGAATAATATGTGCACAACATGATTCCTTTGTCAAAATGATGGCATGATGATCTTGTTTTTAATTCTGCGTGGACCCAGATGTGAGCACATAATAAAGGATTATATGGAAAACTTTATATTGGAAAACTTTATGTTCCTTTTTATGAGCTCAGCTTTGTATCTAATTGAGTGATGCCATCCCAGGGGTAACAAAGATACAAACATCATCAGACATCCTGAAATTCCCAGAATGCAGTTGTTTACTGGATAGTAGCTTATTTGGTTTTTACTAGCTTGTAAAAAATAGCAGTATCCCCCAACAGGCTGTCCTAATTAAGATTCAATGAGTTTCAGTTTAAATTAAGAAGAGTTAGCATTCCCTGTTTTTTAGATTTATCCTGAAAACAACTTTTGAATGAGCAACCTATGCAGCTACGTATGTAAGATATATCAGAAATGTGCTTGGGATCTGTGCCCTTCAGCAATGAGATATACCCATTTCTCTTAACCCATGCCTGGCATGTTTTTTGTGTGAGACTCAAGAAAAACAGTGCAGCACAGTGACCCAAAAAGAACTCCTCAGTCCTGAAGGACTGGGGGAGTTGGAAGAGGTGGAGCCTCTCTTTGAAATATTTTTTATTAGAAATGGCCATGATGAGGTGACAGAGGTTTCCATGACACCTGCTGTTACCACTTAGTAGCTTTAAAAATTGGTAAGAACCACAAAAAGTATTTCATAATGCTCAATTTACAAAGGCATTTTTCATGGAAAGTGGTCATATTTGAGTATCTTTCCCTGCAATTTTGTAAACAGTTCAAGGTACAATCAGATTAACTTGATAAGATGTGTGTAATCCAGTTTGTGCTCACACAGCAACTTTTTTGCCTTCAAAATGTGTGTTCTTTCTCTCTCATTGATTGTTTTAGGGCAACAATCTGGAATATTCTCAGAATCTTTCTTTGCCAGGAAGCACACGTCTTTACTAAAAGTTGATTTATTCTTCCACCTTTGACCTACTTCTGTAGATCATTTTTCTGTGTTTGTTCTGTGCTCCTGATAGGAAAATTACTTGTTTGTGTCTAGTGCACAGTGGAACAATGAAGCTAGGCCAGTGCAGACCCTGCACACTGGCAATCATGCTGAGCAAAGCAGCATATTCAAAGGGTGTTTTGGTCAATATTGTCTTATATGGGTGGTTGGGAAATAAAAGAAGTGAAAATGGGAAGAATTAGACTAGGATTTAATTAGTGCCAGCATCCAATATTTAAACACAGAATATGTCTATTAGACAGACAGCTCAGGTGAGGCTGGTATTTCACAAGACAAACTTACTCTTGTCCGCGTGGGACCTAACAGAAACAGGTTTGTGACTGCAGGCAGGATGGAGGGAGACAGCTTCGAAAACAGAGGGTGCAGGAATCCATCCTACTGCCCCTTCACACTGCCAATGAACAGAAGGTGTAGCTCTGCATCATGCGTCCCATCCAAGGTCATGGGATCTTCTATGCTACAGCCGACATTAGGAAATTGCACTCTGAAATAGCTTAGAAATGTGGCAAAATATGTGCTGGAGGTCACCACTTTCATTATGTGGGAAAGTTCACTGGGGTGCTTTGAGCACAGAATTGGGAAAACTCTATTTATCAGCACCCTTGTAAATAGCCAGTAGATAACAGGGTCCTCATCTGCACAAGCATGTTGAGCACAAGCAGTTCCTAACTATCAGATTATGGACCTTATTTCTGTCTCTCTGTAATGTTTAGCTTCACAGTAAAAACTGATGCATGCATACAGTCCAAGTCTTCACAATACTTGTTTTCTCTTGTTGCTTTTTAATTTGAAGTCCACATATACAGTGTTTAGCTTGCCATAAATGCCACAAAAATTCGTACTTCTAGTTTTCCTTTGAAAACATACTGTAGACTGCAATTTGCAAGTTTTATGTATTTCTGTGACTATAGCAGAAGATGCATTCAACAAAGCAGTGTTAGAGCTTCATAAAGATCAAGCTGATTTTAATGGCAGAAAATCCCTTCCCTGTCACCAGCAGAGGACTGAGCTCCAAATATTCAAAAACCTCTTCATAGGAAAGAAAAATGCTGGATGCTTTCTCAAGAGCAGCACTTGAGTATTTGCTGTTCATGATACCAAGTATTTATGATATTTGAAAGATTTGGTGGAAAATAATAGTTGTTGGCCTGAGCAAGTTTCCATGTCAAATGCTTGTACCACTGAGATGCTTCCTGTTTTATATTTTGGTCACTCACACAACTTCAAATAGAGGATTGTTTCATAAATCACTGAATTATGCTTGAAGTATGTTGGTAAAGCGTTGAACAACATGATTTGCCAGGCAGTCTATGTTCTCTAGAGATACAAGACTGACTGAAGAGGCGTTGAAAGAAACCACTTAAGAAGCAAAAAGTGTTTGGTACTGCATGTTCACAAGTTGTCAGTGAGCTGCTGTGTCAGCACAAGAAGGGCTTACCCAAGACGGAGGGCAGCATATGGTCCCAGTCGTTCTGCAGTACGCGGTCTCTCAAGTTCCTGGTCTTACTGCTCCAGCACAGATTTGTCTGAAAACATCAGTGAGAAAAAGACTTGATCCAGAAATATTTAACCCCCTTTTGCCTTAGCATTTAATTGCAAATGACCTTGTTTTAAAAGCAAAGAACTCACTCATTAGTAAGTATTTTAGCACTCGACAATGTGTTGGTATTGGGCCATGGCAGGATGAAAACAAAGCAAAGGATAACTATTTAAAAAATACATTATTAATTCTATAAATTTAAATACCCAGTACACTGGAATCAGAGTGGAGAAAGCACTCATTAACATTAAAAAAATTAGGAATTAAAAGGGCTATTAATTTGCCATGAAATCAAGAAATGTAATGTTTAGCAGTGGTCTTATTTCATTTTTGTAGTTTATCTTTTGCATCTTTTTAAATATAGTTCATTTATATTAGTGTAGTAAGCTGTAAACATTTTTCAGCTAAACTTTATTAATAATTTATTATTAGAAAAAGCCATCTAAAATTTCCAAAGCCACCTCAATAGCTGAGATGCCCAGTGACACTAATTTTAATGGAAAAAAAAATTGCAGCCTTACAAAATACAGCTTTGCTTTGCAAAATTAGATTGTGAGTTTGGACATATTGTTAAATTAAGCTGTAGCTTTATGGAAATGTTAATAAGTTGCAGCAATATTTTTATCCTCAATATTTTCTGTTAATAGTACCAGTGCATAGCTGTAGCCAAGGCTCAATTGGCACTAGCATATGAAGTCCTCAGGGTGTTTAACTTTATGAAGTYATTACATTTGGATTGATTTTTTTCCTGCAAATTTCCCCCCAAAATTGATTTTTTTAATCATTTTGAGGACTGTGCATTCTAACAGACTTGCATTGTCTGACAGACTATGTCACTTTCGCCAGTTATTTCTCAACCAGGAAAAAAAAATAAGAACAATTGTCCTGAACTGGGGCAACTTTGAACTGAAGGTTTGGTGAGTGTATGTATTGAAGAATCAGGTGTAAAGATTTGTGCGTAGAAACTCAAAACCCATCCCTTGGCTGGGATTTTGTTATGGACTAAATCTTCTTGAGCAATCCCCCTCTTGCCCCTTTGGCAAGACAGCTGCTACTGAAAGTTATGGATCTTCTTCTGTAGAAGGAACATTTACCCAGACTAGGAGCCCACAGCCTGGAAAAGCTCAAGGAACGTGCTACAAAGAGCTGGTCACCATGAGTGGTATGGAGGGAGCAAAGCAGGAATGATTACACACTGGATCTTACAAAACAGGAATGAGGGAGCATCTAGCAAAACTAGCAGATAGCAGATTCAAAATAACTATACTTCTTCATATCATGAGCTTGAATTCCTTGCCATGGGATGCTGCAGGTGCCAGAAGTTTGCATAGGTTGAAATGTAATTGAAAAAGTCCTGAGAGAAAATCCATTAAAGACTCACATCAGCTGTGAATGCAATGCCTCTTACTTTTCTCACTTCTTTTCAGCTAAACCCAGTGCAAGGGCCAAGACAGGCTGCCGCAGAACTGCACAGGGAATTGGATCCACCCTTTCAGTTTAGAAAATTTAGGATTAAGGAAATCAAGTTTCTTCTGAGAATCCAAACTAACCCTCCTCTGGACAAAATCCTACCCCATGTTTGCTCAGACGGACAGAGCAGAAAGGACCGCCACAGGAATCCATGAGAAGAAACGCTGGCTACAGAGAAATGGCTTTGAAGTGCTGGATTGCTCCCCCAGAGAAAGAGCACAGACAGATTTGGCAGGCAGAGGAGATGTGTTTAAACAAGTCAAAAATCAGGAATTGTAAGTGGGGATGGAATCAAAACACAACAAGCAGGAAAGCAGAGTTCATACATTATCAGGAAATTGCATTTCACTTGCATTATAGGAACCGCATGTAGTGAATAATAGCTATGGATTTACTTGATAACCTTTGTAAACCTAAGAAAATGTGATTCATTATCAAACATCTTCAGAARGTGAACCTCAATTTCATTACTTTCTGATCCCTTTCAGTCCTTGATTTCATTTCTTTCTAATAGCTGCTGACCTCGATAACCTAACTGATGCCCTTCTGAGTCAAGAAAGTTCTTTTTCATGCCTAAGTCTGTAGCTTCCATAGTACCATCAGGTCCAGACTGAAGGGTCAAGGCACTTGCCAATATTTGCAGTTGTAAAAGGAAACACTGCCAAGGCTTAAAAATTGTCATCATCATCCTCATCAGGGAGATTTTCTGAAGGACTGTGAAATGCAGATTGAACAAAATCTGTGGTGGGTAGGCAATGAGGAAAGCTCACTAATAAATGTCCTCACTTAAAAATGCCCAAGCATAGCTGACTATTGCCTGATTGGGGCATAGCCCAGAAACGTCCATGTGCAGTTCACGTTCTACATGCATGCCTCTGCAGCAATGGTATTTCATTTAATATTAGTGATAGTTGTACAAGATAGAAACAGTAGCAAGTGAGGAAGCTTCTCCGTATTTGAAATAACATCTGGGGCACTTAGGAAGGACCCATTTCTTTTCTGAGTCACTGGACTAGAGTTGAGGCCCGTTTGTGCTCTGCASTGCAGCCAGCCTGGCAAAGGTTTCTCTGAGCAGGCAGTGCCAGGAGCAGGCTGAGACACAAGGGATCCAGCAGGACACAATCGCTGCATAATTCCTAGTAAAGCATTGTAAGAATGTTTCTTTGTTCTGTGACCATAAAGTACTACTTCCAGCCAGTTTCTTGCTGCTCACTAAGCAGTAAAGATTGAAAATGGCAGAAGTAGGTTTTCTGACATTATTTCTTTGTGTTGACTGTTATCACGGGTCATGAGCTATCTGCCACTCAATGTTGCAACCCTTTTCCTTTCATCAGATGAGCTGCAGTACTGTTTTCCAAAACAGTGCCTAACCAAGGAGTTCCTGGAAAAAACRTGTAGCCGATATAGCTGCAAAAGGATGTTGTGTCACTTGAACTGAAAAAACCCCAAACTAAAATCAAGCTACTGTCCATAGATCTTGTTGTACGTTATTATTAACTCAGTTTACACAGTTCAGTGGCTTGGTATATAAATTAATCAACTTGAAAGAAGAAGAGCAGACAGCGTTCCTTTTTAAGATGTTTTGTGACTAAGCAGCATTCCTGTTTGCTTGCACTGGATATTTAACAGGTAACAGATTCAATAATTAAAGGGTACTGTAAAAGCCACTTCAGGAAACTYGCATCATGCTATCTCATGTTAAAAAGCCACCTTTAAATATCACTCAGGAGAGCGTCAGTGCATCCAACTGATGAGTTCCCCTTTCCAAACTCCCTTAACGCAGGGAAAGCTGCCACAGAAACAGAGCGGGTTTAGTCTGGCCTTGATTTAACTAGTCCATTGTAAAAAACATACAGCAGAAGCCTGATCTTGCTATTGATTCAGCAGGAACAA
Source organism: Oceanodroma leucorhoa (assembly GCA_030449065.1). Taxonomy (NCBI): domain Eukaryota; kingdom Metazoa; phylum Chordata; class Aves; order Procellariiformes; genus Oceanodroma; species Oceanodroma leucorhoa. Next base: position 2,235,797 of record JASVER010000124.1, on the reverse strand, counting down.
GTTTCAGTCTGCCAGCATCACACATCAAAGTACTTCTGCAATAATGAAATTTTCCAGGTGTTAGGCAGATTTATTATAAAACAGGAAAGAAATGACAATATCTAAGAGTATTCGACCCATCACGTTTCCAGCACATAGCTTCCACTTCACAAGTCACAGAACTCAATTTGTCCAGGATTTCTAAAACTGACACAGATTCCCAGACAATAAATGTAATAATTACTACCAATTATGGCACTGTCTTGAAAGAAATCTGCATGRCAGGTTAGGCTTTACTGCTTTTTGTTGCTGTTGTTCCATCACTTACATACACAATTTTCTTTTCAATGTAGACTGAATTTGCCATTATGAGCATCTTACATATCTGATCTAAAAATGTTGTACCTTGACGTATAAATACATGTATTTAATATTGATGATAGAACTGCATTTTCTGGATTCCCTGAAAATGTTTGATAGTTTATATGTGCTTCAAATAAGCTGCTGAACTGTAATGACCAGAAGTCACTAATTCTTCTCTGGAAAAGGCCAATGTACTTAAAATTCTGCTCTTGAAAAATGCCTGGTGCTCTCCCAACCACATGCCAAAAACACATAATGTCAAACTTCCTAGCAGAGTCCTGTGTGGTATGTAAGCTGAGTGGAACCCAAGTATGCAATAGCATGCAATTAAAGTAGGATTTTCTGTTCTATTTAGGCCATCAAATTATTTTCATTATTATATATAATTTAGTTATTTTCCTACCCTTTATTTGCAGGTTTTCAAAATTCCAGTTTGTAAAATTTCATTTTCTGGAGTGAGTTAATTTGATCAGTGTCCCCATTCTGTACATCCTGCTGTGGATGTGCACAAACCTCTTTGTGTAACCTTAATTTTTAAATGAAGCRGATGATTGAATATATCTGATTTATCCTTTCAAAATGCATCTTCCATCCGTCAAAGCTAAGACCAACTCACTTAGTGAAAGGAACATTTTCCAAAATAATGTTTAAACAAACTGCAGAAGTGCAACTGAAAGCTCATTTTGAATATGCCGTTCTGTGTATTGACACTGATTCCAAAAGTCCTACCAGCCTGGCAAGGGGCTGGCCCCTTGCTCCCGAGCTATGCATATCAGGCCTGAGGACAAGCAAGTCAGCAACAAACTACCAGCACACTTCTCAAAACGTATTCAAAGGATAGGAAAGAAAAAAAGAAATCAGCCTAACAAACACCTATCTAATTGAGATAAACTTCTAAGGCAGTTGCAGTCAGCAGGAAAAGCAACTGTGAGCAGAAACCAATTGTTTTCATTCGGGGATTTGTTTTAGTTTTTACCTCTAAAGCAATGGGCTGTTTAATAAAATACTTTAACAAAAGCATGCTGCTTTTTGACAAAATGTGCTGGTGGTTGAGAAGTGGTTGCAAATTACATTTTACTGACTGTGCAATTTATGCTTAAAGGTGCTTTCTTTTTAATTATGTTAAAAATTTGTGCGCATGTACACAGTACAAAAAAAATATTACAGACCATATTAAATTAATTGTTTATCCATGACCCAATACTAGTGAAGGAAACTGGATAATTATACAACTATGGAAATGTTCATAGTTATATTTCTTGATAAACTTCTGCTATCTTGGATGACTTTATACACCCCATATCTAACATTTGCTCAATATGAAATTTTAATGACGTGTCTGTTTACATACTATAATCTGCTGTAAAATGTGCATTTTCTCTTAGGTTTTGGGACTATTTGTTTTGTCCGGAAAGAATGTGAAAGAAAAGACAGAAAATCTTCTACCGTTTTTGTATCTGTGTTCAGCCTCAAATTCATGTATTATTAAACTTGATATTTGCCAGGTCTTTCTCAAGTGCCTTGTAGTTCAGGTGTCTCTTTGCTCTCCTGGCCCTTGAATCCGCAGTCATAATGTTTTGGTAGGTTTCTATTCCTGCTTCCAGGCAGGCTCACAGTACTACAAGTTTTTTTTTTTCCCCATAATTTATTTTATGTCCTGAGAAAAGCCAGTACCTTAGAAGCACAAACAGGAAAACACAGTAAGGGAAGGGAAGAAATTAATCCATGTTTTCAAAAAATCCACTTACTCATCAATAATTATTGTATGTATACTATCACTTATCTTCCACACAAACCTTGCCATAAGTTTGAGGAATGAAAATGAAATTCTGGGGTGGCTGTCAGGCAAGACTGCTTTAACCRGTCAGGAACGCATTCCCGTTTGATCAGGAGGGTGTGTCGACTGATGGCCCATACAACTATTCTTCACAACACCTCTAGGCCAAACTGACATTCTAAGCACCTGTCCAAGTACTTCATGGGTCATTTTTCATCCTCCTTATGTCCATAGTCACGCTCCCTCCAGCCTTCCCCTCTGCCATGTCCTGGCACCCTGCAGCCTATACTCAGACCCTGTCTACGCCCAGTTAGCTAATGCTGTGGGCTGGGCTGTCTCCCAGCTTGGCAGCAGGCGATCACTTGGAAAGCTGATTTCACAGCTGTCTTGTCTCCTTATCCCACCTCCTTTCTGCTCTGGCCCCATGATGTTTAAAAGGCAACTAAAAATAATATAGTTGGGCTCTGGATGTTATTGACACAACCAGTGCTCGGCTTCCTTGGATTAATGATGTATGTGTCTCCTTGACTATGGTGCCAAATCTAGTTATTTTCTTGCAAGTTGCATAGGACCTCCTTAAGGCCCCAGTTGTGCAATTATGCAAGAAAGCCAGCAGCAGTTGAAAAGAAAGTTTCTAGGCTACGTGTTTGTGGCGAAAGATTTGAAAACACAAGGAGCCTTATACCCTAAGGCTCCAAAAAAGGCAAAGCAAAAAAGATCCTATGTTGTTTTCTTTTTTTCTTCATGACTTAGAAGTTCATTTCATGAATTTTCTGGGCTCTGAACTCACTTTTCAGCGCATGGGTTTGGCATTGCTAATGTAAACACTCAGTAATTAGCACAAAGTGTCCCTTTATTTTGGGATCCAGTAAGTCACTTAGTTATGAGAAGTATTTCCCAAAGTGAAAAAGTCTTYGTGTATTATAGCACTAGATGCTATATCAGTATTGCAGGCTCTCAAATAACAAGATCAGTCTTACAAATTTTCAGTTCAAGGCACTATATTATAATAACAAAGTCAAGCCAGATAGTGCTTAGAGATCCATTGTGGTTAAGCGTTTTTTCAAATTCCTAGAAACTACTTTCAAACACTGATGCATTGTTGTTTTTCATATTTTGTTTGTCATATTGCATTAATAAGGAGAGAAATTGCAATTCACATTACCATGTAAATGTAATTCTAAGATATGAACTGCTTTTTATTGTGGACTGAGCTGAAATAATTGAACTGATTCCACTTAGGCTGGTCTTTTTCAAGCTGAAAAAGGTGTTTTTCTACTTTATCTCCTCTGCATGGTAGGACGAATACTTCTGCAGTTATCTAGCAAAATGCAGCTTTTTAATCATTCCCTCCTCTTCTGCCTACTAGCCGATATCATCCAAGTTAATCCTTAAAGAGTAATTTCTCCTCACAATTCATACTCCACATTATCTTACATCTATCGACATTATCCTTTCTGGAATTATCCTGAAAAATGCATAATAATTCACATCAAAATTTCGAGGCTGGCTTTTGGTGCTGGGTACATAATTTTGTATATGTATTTGAGCAAAAAATTCAACCCTATGTGCATATTTGTGTCTAGAAGTTTCCCTTCAGTTGGTGGACACTACACTGACTGGAAGCCTAGCAGTTTCCAAAACTGAATCTGTTTTATTGCATTTGATCATACCAGTTCCTTTGTACATAGCCACCATTCCTGTACCACTGAATTTTGTGCATAAGCGTAGCTAGAGATGGAAGTCCATTGAGCACTGTCAGTACCCGGAGCCTTTCTAACCAGGGAGTCTGAGCCATAAACCATAATGGCATGTGAGACCCCACTAACACACATCTAAATGACATGAAAAATTAATGCTCTGGCCTGCTTGAATGTTAATTACATGCTTCTGAAATCATAGAAGACCAAGGAGGTTAAACACAGCTTGCAAGTTACCACGTCAAAACAGCCTGATGTGACACATGGGAACACACTGAAGACACTGGCTAAATTCATTTGTCCCTAGGAATTTCCACATAGCACCCAAGACATGTATCACCTTGCTACGTACAGCACATCCTGGTCATGCCCTAGAATTTATAGAAAGGAAAATGTGCACCCATCTAAATGTACAAAGGCACACTACTTGCTATCCTCTGCTTCTTAATGAAATTGTGACTCTGACAGTCACCCAAAAGCAAATGTGACCCTCTGTATATTAACGGTATTTACAAGGCACTAGGTAATTCCAAGACAAGATGTGTTTGCTGAAACGCAAAACAATAAGCTGTCAGGAAGGGTTGGTGAAGGTCTTCTGCACAGTGTGGCATAACGCACTCAGCAGTTTCAAAGCAATTGGCATCACTTGAAGCCAATTTATGTTGTTGTAAACAGAGCTTTTTCCTGCATTACAGGAGGTGGGTCATACAAGCAGACAGGCTCAAGACAGTTTCTCTGAAGCTTTTCGTTTGCAGAAGTACATCATCTCTATGCTGTATGCCAATGACAGTAAAATATTCCACTCATTTCTAAGAGTCCTCCACTCAAATGCACCCTCCCTTCTTCCCTATGTCCAGCTGTCACTCAGTTCCAATGACATTGTTGTTATTCTAGTTGTCAAGGTTTTAGAAGGGCAATACTAAAAAAGGTATTGGGTTTGGAAAATATGTTATGTGTTCTTGGAACAGCATATAATTGGTGACCTCACTACTTTAAATATAAACTCAGAAACCTAAGAATTTATCTGAAGAAATAGTAAGATTTCATGCACATTTTGTTAATCATGCTCATTTTGAGTGACTTGAGGAGGTTTTTTGTTTTGTTCCTTTTTTCTTAGAATTTGTTTCTCAATAGTTGACAGCACTGTGCTGAAGGTAGTGGGCAAGCGCCCACACGCTCCTCTGCTGAGGCTCTGACCCGGACCCTTGTGCTATCCAGCCCCACCTCAGAGCAGCTCTGCCAATATGCACCCACTTCCACTCGCAGCTCCTAACTCCATCCGTCTCCTCTTCCGTCTGTCCTTTTTAGGCCTTGTCATTCACTCTGCTATTGGGATGCTGTCCAGGACCACAAAATAGGTCTGTAACAGGGACACAGATGTCTTCTCCAGAAGGACTGCCATAATGAGCGAGACCAAAAGTCCACCACATTCAGCATCTCCCCACAACAGCCCATAGCAGATGCTTAGGAAAGCAATATTAGTAGCAGGATGGGCAGAGGAAGACTCTTCCCAGTCCCAGGAGCACTRTCAGCACGTCTTTAGCACGTGTGCAGTTACACATGTCCTTATTTCCATATATTCTTAGCACAATTYGGATCAGAAACAAATTGTGACAGGGTGGCTTGCTATTACATCAAGAACATTGTGGTCTRGTAAAAATTGCCTCACAAATACAGCTACCATTCTCAAAGGCCCATTTACTTATAGATTGCACAGAGCAAATCTCAGGATGTTTACAGAGACACAAACAAGAGACAGGTTCCAATGATTGAAGCCATTATGTGTGTTTTGGGAGAATATGGAACAGRACAGGACAAGTCTGTCACTCCCCTTCCGCTCGAGCCCTTTGGAAGAGGAGCTGCTGTTGCTGTCCCTGCGGGGACCCGCACCGCAGAGGGGCTCTGTGCACACTCACCCAAGGAAAAGAAGCAAGAGAGCGGGCGCTGAACAAGGCCTCCTCTTGCAGAGACTCCCCCGGCAGCCTGCAGACAGGGTAAGCGATAGGCAAAATCACCTTCATTATAGAGCACTGCATGGACRGCAGCACTGTGTGCAGAGGGAAGGGCAGAGTTTAGTGTAAAAGCTCCATCTGCTCCCAGTTTGACTGCATCTCCTGCCTGGCTGTAGCCCCGAGGAAGACTGTTACTACTCGCATCAGCATACATGGATAGGAGGAGGAACAGATTTCRCTTTACCCTTTATTTGAATTGAGCTGGGGGAGGTTTTCTTGTCTCTTCAACACTGGATGGAATAAATACCTCTTGTCACTGTGCCCACATGTACCGTACCGTCCACATCACACATCAAGATAAAGGTTTTCCTGCTCCTTCTAGGAACCACTGTGTGATTTTAGCTTTAAACAGTTAATAGCTTCTTGTGTTTCCTAACTGGACTATTCTCTCTCTTTTCACTCTGCAAGGTTGCAGTTGTTTAATAAGTGTAACATGCTCCCTTAAAAAAACTGGCTACTTATAGATAACATGTACACAGGCCCACACTTTTTTTCCTTTTTTTTTTTTTAATTGTTTTGCCTCTTTGGTTCCTGGATTGTAGTCTTATATTTTTGAACTTGTAATTTCATTTCCTGTTTCTTATTTATGTTGTTTAGTACACGGTCCCTGAACTATGCTTTGCCTTTTGATGAACATTCCCTCTGGTAAAAACTGCAGTACAACAGACCAAACAGCCACTGTCAGCTGAACTGATTCCTGCAGTTGGAAGCAGAGCCACTTTTATTAGTGTAATTAACTTTTGTAGCTTAAAAGAACATGCACCCTCACTGATCTACAGTATGCAGCTGGTGATTAAATTCCAAAAAATTCATTTCACTAAGACATTTTGTTCTATTCCAGTTCTCCTGGGATGATCACATGGTCATTCAAAAATTGTTGATATGCACTATTTTGTCATTAAAAGGAGCTGAGAAAGCTCCTAATACAGAGACACGGATTATTTCTTTTGAATCAGACTACAACAGACATTCTAAAAATAGCTGAGGAGAAAACAACAGCGTCTTAAAAGCCAAAAAAGTAAAGTAAACAATAGATAAACGTAGCCGAGAAGCAAAAACAACACACACCAAAAAAATTTCAAATAAACCCCCCAAACAATCAAAAAACCCAAGCAAAGACTGGAAAAAGATTTGTAAAGTGCCACTGGAGACAGTCACAAGGGATGGTGAAGTCAGAAGTGCGCAACAACACAAACAGAATAATATCTTTAGCTGTCTGCAGAGTAGCTGGTGGGGAAAGGGAAATGTGGCTGGGGAGACCATATATCTATGTGTATCCATACATGTGGCACCATTTAAAGCCAGCTCCCTCCCTGTAATTTCTGTACCTTGTGGGCACCGGATGTGCAATGGATGTTTAAATATTTATTTTTAAACTACCAAATAGGTGGGATTTTCCCTGGCATTGCTGGATTTATCACTACTGCTTCATTGAACTGTATTCATTATACATTTCTTCAAGGAAAGAAATAGTCACTGGCCTGAAGAAAAAGACAGAGATCATTGATAGGCACTTCTGTGTAATAACTAATCATTAGAAGGGGCTCTAAGTCTCATCTGATTGTTAAATAGAAAAGGAGAAAAGTAAGCCTTTGAAAGTCTGTTGAAGCTTTAGCAGAGACAATTTAAAAATTTGTTCTCGAGGTAAATTATATTCTTGGATATTCATAAACCAAAGAATTCTTCTCCAAAAGCATCTACTGTATATGAAAAATGTGGCTTTTATTGCCATTGAAAAACTGCCTGAAATGCAAGTAATTTTCTCCTGAAAGCTAATTTTGTCAAACAAAAGTCAGTGATTTTCACTCAGGTTCATCACCAGCATCACAATGAGGCTTAAGCTGCATAGTACCCACCCCTCCTCCTCGCGGATGCGAGCTTTCCTCCGGGACGTCCTGGGAGCCGTAAGTCCCTCTCACCCCGGGACCCAGCCGGGCAGCACGCTGCCGTGGGGGGACACCCAGACCGCACCTCTCCAAGACAGCACTTCTAGCTTCTACCCCACCTTGCTGCCTGCAGGTCAGATAAGCATCCAAATGTAGAGAGTTTTGTAATGCCAAGGGCTCACCAAAGACTAGTATCTTCCTTTTGCACCATATATGTGTGTACTGTGCCAATTCCTTGCCACTTTGTCATCCTATCCTTTCGGCTCTTTCCTCTTGTCCATTTTTTAAAAAAATAGAGCCCTTGGAATAACCTTCAGTTTCTTGTCTGACCGAGGATGCTGCTTCAGCCCCATATACTTTGTTTTATTAATCTTTTGCTACAGGCATTTTCTTGACAGTTCACTCCAGGTCTTATACTACAAATATTTGTTTTGTCTCCATGCCTCTTAGATTGCAAGTTTTTTAGTGCAAGGACTGACTAATTTTTTTCTGTTAAAGAACACTCTTACTCTACTTCATCCATTCTAGATTTCTATGCGTATATTGTATATATAGATTTATGGCACAAAGATACTGAACAACTGTAAATCTTAATTACAACTCATGGTATATTCCCTGTTTCATAACCACATTACATTATCAATCAAATAATATCTGTYTTACCGAAATGAAATAATACATGTTTTTGGAAACTCTCACCTATAGCCAAAAGTCAGTCATTGTGGAATGCTTGCTTGGAAGGGGGAAAGACCAGAGAAGCCAACAGAAATATTCTACCCATTGGAGAGAGGTAAAATGAAAGACCCAATTGCCYTAAAACTGAAACAGCAAATAAATTCTCTGCTGCCCCAAACCCTGCCTAAACTTCAAAAAATGTTATCATCTTACATGTGTCAAGAGGGTTATTTATGAAACTATTTGCTTGTCAGCCACTGCAGTACATTCTGTCCCTTTGCTAAGATACTGTAAATTCATGAATGATGAGCAAAAGTCTTACTTTGGCAGAAATATTTATATTTAGCTGAAAAAGAAAATTATCAGTGAATTGCTTCAATGCTGAGATAGTCTTTCAGTGACTAGTGGGATGCAATCATACCATGCTCTCTCCCTGTGCTAGGGCTCTRATTTGTAGCAGACAGTGTTTGTCAGTTCAGTAAAGGATTTCGGTTTGGCTGAAGCAGATTTTCTTCCTTAACAGCTTCAAATTTTTCTTCTAGTGTTAAATTTCCAGGCTTTGTGCGCATGCTTTCTGTTGCTTCAACTCGTGAACAACTGTTAATATCCTCCTGCAGGCAGAGCTGGGTGCTAGAAGCACCGTGACTGCCAGCCTGCCCCGCGGCTTCCGCGCGGGGGTGCCGGCGCGGGGGGAAGCGGGGCTCCCCGCCTGCAGCGCTGGGCTTCCAGCTCACCCGCCGCACTCCCAGCTGGTGCACTCAAGGCCGAAACTTCTTACTGATAGGTTTTCACGTAACAGCCAAATACGCTCTCACCAGCTGAGATAAAAGAAAGCTTCCTGCCCAAAGTGGTGGGTTTTCAGGATGATTTATGCCAAATTTATGCCTCTCCGTAGTACCATGAGCTAGAAGAAGGCTGGTGTCTGGGAGACGACAGTAAGCGCGAATAGGCTCCATAAACCAGTCTCACAAATAAACCAGTCACACAGATGCTTCCACTAAAGCAAAGTATGTTTTGTTTCCTTCTCCAAGTTGTAAAATAAGCATTTTATTGTTTAGGGGACTGGTGATCTGAAACCGGATGAATTTCTACAGCCAGTGTTAGGCTGGAGGTTGGACTCAATGATCTAATTGTCCATCTGCCTGTTAAAACATATGATTCTATGAAACACAAAATGTTTTTCAAAGAAAGAGAGGTAAAAAGCCGCTGTTTGAGAACAGCTGTAAAGGGCTCTCCTCCTATCACTCTCAAGAGATCAAACAAACAGAAGGGACAAGAGACCACCTTCTATGCTGCATCCCAAGCACCTCCCTAGGTGAAGAAGAGTCCAGAGCTGACTCCTCTGAAGCTAATCTCCTCTGCATTTCAGAGATACCAGAACTGGACCCTAATTTTCTCTGTTTTTGTTTTAAACCAGAGCATAAGAATAGTGTTTGCTGTTAATAAAAACCAAATTGTAACAAGGTTCAGCAGTTCATTGCAGTAATTCATCCTGAATGGTGGATGCTTCTAGGTTAGCACGGACACAGAAGCAYTACAAAATGAGCCTCCCTCATGAAAGTCCAATACTCCCTGTCCCAGAAAGCGGGGTCCAACCAGGAATGGTGGTGTCCTTCCTGAAAACTCTTGTGAGCAAACTGGTATACACTTGAGAATGGAATGGGAAAAGTTGACTGAGTTTCCATTAATGGAATGTTAACCTCCTTGCTCATCAGAAAGAATGTGGATCATGACTTTATAAATACATGTCTGTAATTATAATCATAATGCTTCATAAAAAAGAACAACCATTCTGGCTGGAAATGAGCCGTAAATTTCCACACAAACCTGAAATCTATTTTAAGCAAAGTGCAGTATGTGATCTAACAAGTATCAATTTGGTACATGCTTGCAAGAAGTCAGATATAAATTTGGGTAATGCTTTCAAGTAGTCATTTACTAGCAATGAATAGACTATAAAAAACTGGAGGGGGTGGGGGGGAAGCTTTCCCTGGGACTGACCACAATTCCAGCTCATTAAATCCTCATATTTTTTTTAATGCGATGTTTGTTCTCATTATTTATCTTCATTTCATAACAGAACACTTGTTCTCATGAAAACGTAACTTTGTTCTCACACCCTTTCACAGTACATGCCAAASTTTGTTTCTGACATACTTAGTTTCGTTGGTATTCCACTACAACTTGGAAAAAGTACTGAATGACATGAGGGAGCCATTAACTTTAGCACAAGATGATTGCAATGCCAAAAAGTTGTCTGTAGGATCTGTTACAAAGTTAGCTGAGCTTCTGACCATTTGAAAAACAACCACTGATGAAACTCTAACACACACAGATAACAGTTTACTGTTATCAGAAAATCTTGAATATTTAGACAGGGAAACAACCTCAGATTTATAAGCATTTTCTCACAGTGCAGACCTTCCATTTTTAAAAAATGCAATAACCAGGTAAACTCATGTTTGTAACTTAGAACAGATACATTTGTATTCACAATTTATACCAATTAGAACAGTTATTATTCCATGGAACCACCACTAAGAAGAAGACGTGCTTGGGGAAAGAAGGGGTTGAAACCTAGCTGATTATTTCCAGAAAGAAAACTTCAGTTCTGCATAGCAAACCCTGAGTTCTGTAGGTTAGTATGAAGAGCACCATTTTCAACACTCCCAAGGCCAAATCCTAAGAAGGAATCTCCGAGAACCTCAGTTTTCATTACTCTTCCCAGTGTTGTTGGTTCTTCTCTTTCCAGTTTGAYGAATTTAGACTTTTTACTTATTTATGGATTTGAAACAAACAAAACTTCGCCCACGCAATATGCAATACCCATGAGATATAATCGAGGTTAGTGATTAAGATATGCAAATCTAACCAATATATCATTCCTGACCCCCCATACATTAAAAAAAATCCAAAACCCAAACCAACCACAAACCGAAACAAACCCCAGCAACTTCCAGAGACTTTAATAGACGCTTACTTTGCCATTTCAGAGTTCTTTCTAAATATAGTTTTAGGTCACTTCATAGCACCAAAAGGAAAAGCAGCAATGAAGATACCTTGAGAATTATCTTAAGTGTACTTATGTACACTTAAGTACATATAGCTGTGTTATGCTACCCTGATTCGCACGGTATAGCGATGCAGAACAGTTGGGCAACTGGAGAAACATCAATTATTGTTTCTATTCAGACATAAACACAGGTGGTCTGGGCCAAGCTCTCATTGCCAAGTACCACTGATCCATACTCAAACTTGAATTCCTCACTCTCCTTTTTCGTCCCCCTCTTTATCTGAATCCGGAAGATGAATAAAAACTATTCATTTCCCTAAAATTTGATACATTTAAAATTCAAGTCTCATTCTTGTGTCTCAGCCCATTTCTAATTAATATCTGTTTTACTGTTTTCATGTTTTCCATTTCACTGAGCAAAACAGACCACTGATCTGTCCATCTTCTTCCTGAAACAGATATGAAGCTGCAAAACAATATGATCTTCTCATTTGTTCAATCACCCAAAAAATGATGGCCCTGCACTCTGTGTTTAAGCTATCATTGAATTTTATTCTGGTTGGAACATTTTAATAATAAAAGATATTGAAATTCCTATAATCAGTGAATATTCATTAATGCAAAATCACATAGCAATTCCTTATAATTATATGAAATGTCCAAAGCATTGACCATTGAAGGAAATTATAATTAAAGTTATTAAAATGAATTAGAAGAGGAGCTAGTAATTAAATCCCAGTTGCTGGAATGTAAAACTGCTCTGAAATTAAATAATACGGATGGCTCCTCCAGAAAGGGGAATGTTGGTAACATTTCTTTCCTTATAGTCATGCAAAATTTAAGTTAATTTTTACGGTAAGATTTTTTTTTCTTTAATAAAAATACTTGAATAAAATTCTTTAGCCAACAAAGTTTTTCTAAGATGATTACCCTGCTGTTTTTACTGTGAAATGCATATTTCTGAAATGCATATTTTACTGTGAAATGCATATTGTTCAAGCCTTTACAAGACAGACCACTGCATTAACTAACAGGCCTGGTAAAACTCCGTGGTTTTACCACTGGCTGCAAAAATAACAACACGGTGGTAGAGTTAATGCCAAAAGCAAAGCGATTTCTCAGCGCACTACTCCTTTTTTCAAATGTAAGTGGTYACGACTAATACTCTTCCTTATCTTCATCTTGTTAGATTTACTGCAGCAAAGATCTGTTTTCATTTCCCCAGTAAACACTCACAGTAACAGGCTATCTTTGCCAGTCTCCCTCTGGTTCAGTAAATACATTTTCTTGTACACAAAATCTCGGGCTGCAGCAGTGGACCGAGAGCCTTTCCACGCTGAAGGCAGGGAAGGGCAGGCAGTTCTGATAGGAAGAAATCCAGGGGCAGCTCCCAGGCGTGAGAGCAGCTAGAGCTAGATTTCTCTGCTTTGCTGAGAAAGCAAGCTAAAATTTGCTGTCTCTTAGTGAATAACCTCAGTCCACTGAGGTAGATCTCTCATGTTCTCCCCCACGTCAGGCACCATTTGCTCTCCTGAATGTTTATCCAGGCAACAGTTGCATTTTCAAATTGAATCTGCTCAATGGGAGATTCAGAYCCACATATATGAAAAGGAATTTTAGATCACTACTTTTATAAAACATGAGTGCATCCTTGTTTATGTTTCCAACTGACAAGTTAATCCCAGCTATCAGAAAACTCAGTGCTCCAATCTGAACCTCTGAGAAGAAGGAGGTGTATACATAGAAGCTAAATGAAACGTTTTATTTTCCTGGTTATAACAAAGTCAGTCTGTCTTTTTTCAAGAAAAGTCATCCCATAGTTGCATACACTAAAAATGGTAAATTTCATATAAAACCAGGAATTAACTGTCTTCTAAGACTTTCTACATTGATGTTAACTACCTGTAATATAAACACAAACATGTGAAACTCATTATGCTGCAGGGCCACGAAAGACTAAAGTGTACCTTTATGAGTAACAAAATCCCTTTAATGTTATGCTTGCGATTGCTGATGGAAATATTGATTCACTGTCCATTGTTAAAATAATATTGGAAAAACATTCATGTTCAGGGAAGAAAAAAACTTCTCCCCAGTCTCTTTCTCAACCATGAATAAAAGAAAATTATAATAAATAATACAACYCTTAGTTAACCACGCTGCACAAGAAAGCTTAGGATTTGTGTTTAGCTCCTGTATCAATACACTAGAAGATCTGGTCTCTGCTACGGATAATTCAGAAGCAAGCAAACACACCAGTCAAAGAGACAAGAAACAAATAGGCATTGATAGAGAAATTAGGACAGGTCTGTTTTGAAGATTTTTGTTGCAATTTCTTGAGGAATAGGACTCTCTTGAGTGATACAACTTTTGGAATAAACTGATGCAAACTTGTCTGAAGTTCTCATTGAGTCAAGAAATGTTTTAAGGGGAACATTGCATGTCAGCACCTTTAATTTCTTCACCAATGAGAACATGAGGAGTGCTACATGGTCCAAAAGCCACTGTGAGTGGGTGGAAAGTATTGCCCCACTTTGGTACTATGTGTGTCGTTGTTTTACTGACCCAGAAGTGCACACAGCTAAGGCAGAACCTAACTCATCAATGAGCCAAAGATGTTCATGGGAGCCCTCCATGAGTGGCTGGCCTTCTTAGTTAAGAGTACAGTACCTCGGTTTCTGTTTCTCAGTATGATTGGTAAATGCGCAGGCAAAAGCAGTAAAATGGAGGCTGGGCTGATGAGGACCAACCAGCAGGTTTGGACAACTATGGAGAAGTTTGCAGAACAGCTTTATCTATTCTGTGCTCACATCCTTATCTCCGACTTGTCCTCTCACTTGAGCTGTAGATTTGGCACTCAGATCTTCCCACCACTCCTTGTCTCCCAGGGCTTTCTCCTTCCTCATCCCTTGCYCCCCCCAAAAAAGCAATGCTATCCTTCTGTCCAGCATCCCCTCACTTGGAGCAAGGTGGAAGCAAAGCAGAGGTCTCCTGCCTTGGAGGAATCAGGCACAATCAACCTGTGCACAGAGTGCTCCCAAGGAGAAGCCCAAGTCAAACCGTAACAGCATTATACAGCTGTCCTGGGAATGATTTTGTGACCACACAACCATTATTCCTGCTGTCACACTTACCAGCTGACCAATGGCTCCTGAAAGCCTGGAAAAAAATGCTAAGCTAACCCTGTCCAGAAGGAATTAATTTCAGTAGGGTTTATGTCCACAAAGCCTCTAAAAGATGCCCAGTGCTGACCAAATTATGCTTCTTTTGTTGGGATTTCTTCAATAGGTCTAGCTGTCTTTTAAACTTTCTTACTTCAGTTAGATTTGAATATATTCCCAAGACTTACTCTCTCTTCTTAGCAATGCTATAATTTCAGAAAAAATATCAGGAAGGAAAAGCAGCCCTTGTGTTGGACAGATTACATGAAGTTTTATGTGGAGGGAGGCAGAAATTTCTCCTTTTGAAACCAGAAATCCCTACCACTTTTCCAGGCAAGACTGCTATACTTATTGAATTTATATGTCCATGTTTACAGTTCTTCACTAGCAAATAAGTCTGACATCAGCCTAAAATTACGCGTCTGAAAGTATGTCCCCTCTTCACACTATCACCTTTCAGCCAATGAAAAGGCATTCAAACACTATAGGTAGTTGTTGGTTACCTTTCCCTGGAATATCAGGTCAAAGAACAAAACATGGTGAGAAGTTTTCTTGGCTTCTGAGTGCTAATCCAAGTCCTTTGGAAGCTCAGCTGTCATCTTATTGTTTCGGAAGAAAGAGAGATTGCTCTCATACTCCCTTACTGAAACTGGATTCTGACGACTTTGTAGTGTTGTCTCTGCTAAATGTTAGGCTGTGAAGAACAACTGATTGTTTTGACAGCTAAATGCACACAGCAGACTTCAGAAAAGCTTTTACTGTGACTGGCATATGTTGCAACTTCACTGGTTTTGCTTTAAAGTCAGTAAAACATGTTTAATAGTTTCAGTGGCAGATGACAGTGCCATCCTTAATACTAAACTATTATGGAAAACTGTTTCATCATCATTAAAGAYGGATTTCCTATTGTCTAGTATTGAAAACAGTTTAGCCACAGGAACCAAGTGATTTCTAGTGCTATTACAAACATTTCGGTAGGATCCTTGCTCTCCTGGGAGAAGAGAGATTCTATTAGCTATGTTGTTGATTACCTTATATTCTTCCCTTTCGAAAAATTATGTGTAACTCAGTTAGTTCTTGGAAAAGTTCTTCAGTGAAACTCAGTGGCTCCTATAGCTGTAGAAGCATCCTTGCTTGAAACAAGACATGTCTGAGTGATAATATACTCTTACCATAGACTAAGGACCCTAAAGCTGATGGTGTAAAAATGCAGTGTTGCTAGTAATATGTCATAATAAACTCTCATGTTTTGAGCCTATTAACTTACCTTGTTCCTATCGGCTTAAACTGTTTCATTCTTTGGAGAAGATAAATTAGTGTCTATGAAGACAAAAGCAAGTAAGTGTTCACGTGGTACTTTGCCAATAAATCTTTTCTACTAGATTGTGTATTTATGTAAGTAGCTTATTTAGAAAAMCTAGCATAGTCATAATACATCTGACTCAGAATATTGAATAATATATCTTGATTAGTTTGAAAACTAAACTAATTATTTCTATGATGTTTTCCCCYATCCAGTCCCATGACCACATCCTGATATTCAAAATAATATTTTCCCACAGGTCAGGGGATACAAAAATAAATATGTTTCCACAGACGCAAGTTGAAACCATTTCAATGACTATACCTCACTTTAGAGACGTGCTCCAACAGAGGTTTGCACTGATCACTGAAACAAAGACACTCTAGCTATTCTTAGCTGTTGGAAGAACAAATGCAAACTTATCCTTAGGTTAACTGTAGAAGCAGATAAAGCAATAGGAAAACACCTAGTGAAATGATGGTTTAAAAAAAGCTTTTGACTCYTCAGGTGACTTCCTCATGTTCCCAGAATTATTTCTGGCAGCTAACCCTCTGATATCTTATTTAAGTTTGGGTAAAGAAAAGGCTAAGATTACTCACTATTTCCTTCTAATGACCRGAAGTGTTTCAAATACAGCTAAGTTTTAAAAGCAGGTATTTCACTCTTTGCCTTATTTGTTAGACACAATACACTTTGCATGTGGTAAAACTGCGAAGTTTCTCTCTTAGCGACATTTGCATTGAATCTGATTGTTTTACCAAGCTAACAGATGATTTTCCTCTTCAGCTCTGTCAAAAACACAATGATGTGAAAAATAAAATGAAATTATGTTCCCTATCATAAGCAGTGAGCCATCTCTCTGCCAAGGGGTGAAGGTTTGGAAGCAGCAGTGCGTAGAAACCCATCATCAGCAAAGCTTCTGTAGGTCCCTTGATGCCACTGGGTCCAAGAAATAGCATTTAGGCAATGAACTTCCACAAAGGTCATGAGATATCTGTGGGTCTACAGGCCAAAGCCAGCTTCTCTTCCTATTCAACAAGGGTCGAGCAGATCCCAAAGGAAATGACTGACATGTGTTGCCTGGAACTATTTACTTGTACTATTAATCCACCTCTAGTTGTACCCTTTCTCCCACATAGCCTCCCAGTTTTATAAAGAATTTTTATAGTATTTTAATCTCTAAGGATTTCATTCATTCAAATAAAGCCAGCCCGAGGGCGGACAACTCTGCTGGGTAAGGAAGAAGCATCCAATAACTCCTAGCCACAAACAGGAACAGAGTTAGGAGTTTTACTTTCTTCCACTTAGATTTCTTCTAAAAACCTAGGCACTGCTGGTCCCTGGGATTTTGACATTTTAGGCACAGTTTTTGAGACTCATGGCAAACACACAGAGGAAAGGCAGACACTACATGAAAGGTTCTAGCAGAGTAGCAAAAATTAGTCAAAAAAACCCAAACAACCCTGCTTGCATTCCTTGATAACTTTGAAAACATATTCCTTCATAGCTTTGAAAACTAGCAAGCTACCTGCAGCAAACTTGTCCTACCCATGCTAGCTCAGGCCCACCGAAGCCAGTAAGTGTCTCTGCTGCCTGCAGTAAGCATTACAGTATTACAGTAGCCCCTAATTATCATCTCCAGCATCCATTATCCCAGGGAAGAGTATTTCTGAACACAGCACCTACATAAAGTGATATTAGCTTTGTAAGACCTACATCTGTAACATGTAAAATACTTTGAATACACGCAGTGCTCTCAAATCAGAATATCAAAAGRAGACGAGATTTACCCTCCCCCAGGAGAGAGCACATCCACCCAGCCCCAAATTCAGCCTGACAACAGCTGATACCCCCTCAGGTGCCAGACTGTTAATTGACTCCTCAGGTGGAGTGAATGTGAGGAAAATCTTTCCTAATCCCTGATCGTTGGGCTGCGGTGTGAGCCAGGAGGGTTTGTAGCCTTCCAAATCTCTTATTTTTCCTTCCAGTGTTCACTATCACTTTCTCATTTCCTATTTTCACTATACTCCATTTACAAACATTGGCTAAAGTCTCATCCATGCTGCTCTTGCACATTTTGAAGATGTGAAAACTGCATGTGGGAACAACAGTGAATGCCTGTTCCCAGCCCTCACCTCAGTTTCTTGTTACATGTAGAAGAGAATCCCATTTCTTGCTGTCACTCTCAGCCCCTTATTTTGGTTGCCAGCGGTGTCAGCACAAAACACGAGGATGTTCTCACACTCCGAGAGCTTTACTTCACATCCTTTGACACAGATGCTACTGTACCACTATGAAAAACTTAACATCTACTAAACTGAAATACAGAGAAATGTGGTGACTTTCCTCACAGCTGCAAACAGCTTCATAGTTTAGGCTGCAGGTTTGAACCTGACTCCAAGTCCATCATGATAACTAGTAATCTACTTTTCCTCAGCTTATCATATACACACTGAAAATCAAATTTAAACTAAATTAATTTCAATTGCAAAGTCAAACTCCTAAAGGTTAGAAATACCACATGTATTGAAGCTGGAGCTAACTTTTTCTTTCTTTGTTCATTCATTTTGAAAATTGAAGGGGACCAGGGTATACATTAAAAGTAAATGCTGCCACACAATTATGATAGACTGATAAGTCCTACTATGACTGCTGGAACTGCATATGTGATACAGATACATGAAAGAGAAAATTCATCCCACTTCACCTTTCTTAATTCGTTCTCCCTAGGAACCCCTACTTCAGGTGTTGTGTTAAAGTGCAAAAGTGGGAAGCTGGGGATTTAGTGGGTGTATACTGCTGGTAAGACTATCTAAATCAGGTCTGGGCTTTCTCTGTCCCTCACTGCAATTTGTACTGCTGCTGACCTCAGGGGAGGGGGACCCAGGTCTGTGTCTAGTTTCAGTGTTTGTAGTTATCAGCCTGCCAATATTGTCCTGGAAATCTTAAGTGAGAGAAGGGAATTTGTGGGTTTTTTTACAGTTAGCAACACAGCCAAACCAGAACTGCCTAGAAGGTGGAAAGATGCAAGGGCTTTTCACCCTGCTGAATGTCAAGCCTCATCTGCAAACAATGGAGATGTCAGAAAACCTTTTAAAAATAAATTGGTTTGCAAGAATACTTCTATAATCAACTGTCTGACACTTAGATGCTGTAACACTGCCTCAGGCAGATGGCTGGAAAGCAGTGGTGAATAATTGTACAGCAAGGATCGGTCACCCAGGCTATCCTGAAGGAACCTGGGGATGCACATGAACACATGCAATAGTGTAATCCACTCCGCTGACAGATACAGGTCTAGYTATGCGCTAGAGGCAGCGCCTTGGGCCCTCTAAGCCCTCTAAGCAAAGAAGCCAGCGTTCAAAAACTTGTAGGACACCAAAGGAATTTCCATGGGTTACTCTTTCCCATGCCTCCATTGCAGGCCTGCTCTGGAGAGTCCTCAAAACGAAGGGCAGCCAGCAGCATTGCTGTCGCTTGGCTCAGTTGCTTTGGGAGACCCAGTCCAGATCAGACACGGGACAGAGTGTGAGTATAACCCGGACATCTCTGTTTAGAGAGAAAAATATACCCTCTCCCCTAAACTGTAGTCCTGCATCACCAATATACTGTCTGCCTGTAACACTGACTCTTACTTGTGTCATTTTCTTAAAGWCCCAAAATCTTGGAAACTTTTTCACTTTCCCCAGATACTGTCTTGGCACCAGCACAAGAATTTCAATGTGCTGAAATTTCATTTATCATCCTTGACTGATCAACAGTAGATACCAAATGTTATTCCTCACAATTGGCTAAAATTCTGCACTACACTCTCACTTGTAAAACAAGCATTTAACTGCATTTGTATCCTTCTGGCCTTATGTCATGGTGTTGAGAAAGAAGATCCTATTCTAGGAAGAGGAAATTTCCAACGAACTTTAAGCTATCCTGACTGCAAATTTGTAGATGGTTACTGCTCCATGCAACCACAAAACATTAACTAAGTTTATTTTAATAAAATGTTCATTAAATTGCTATTAGATATAACCCAGAACATCCATACCTCTGTAAAAGTATCTGCCATAAGTCTGCTGAAAACTCATCTAAGTAAAAACCCATCATACTTGTTATTCAATCCATAAATGTCTGAATAAAAAGTGGAGGAGAATGATGAATCAGAAACAGAAGTCTGTAGAAATAGCAGTGCTCAAGCTGTGAGTTGCACCAGCAGCCTCCTCATCAAACGTAAATCACTGCTGTGTTAAACCAGCTTGATGTAGCTATGACTTGACTGAAGTAATAGGAAAGAAAACAGTAGTCATTACAGCACAGAATGGGTAAAAGACAGGAATGAAACAATGTCTGGAGAAGTTCAACCTCAGGGGGGTAATAAACTTGAACTAATTTCATTAAATAGAGTTTGAAGCTTTAGGAAAGGAAGCAAGAGACAGTTTTTAAGTTACAAGAACCGAGAGTTGAAATGACACTGTTGGKTTTTTTTCTGGCACCAGTTCTTAAGTAACCTCAGTTTCTGCCAGCCTTTCCACATGAACTCAGAAAGCTGTCACGGCCTCACGACTCCRTACTCCAATACCAGCACTTCTAGCTCTCCTAGTTCTAGGATATGTTGAGTCTCTTTGATGATTTCATTCAAAGTGCATCTGATTTTGTTGGCTTCCATGACATCAGTGTGCTCACAGACTCAGACTGAGAGGCCCAGGGCTCATATTTTTTCCTCAGTAGCTGCGGAGTTTGGCACACCCTGATCTGGCCTAGACATATACAGGCAGGTCATGGGAATGGGTGCTACTCAGGATGAGACATACGTGATATTTTCAGAGGATCATGTCCTTCAGGGCACTGACCTATGCAGGTGCCAAGCTCTTCTCCATCCAGATGTTCTGTATCAGAAGTGCTACATTTATATCTTACAAGCCTGTGAATCAGAAATCCGAATGCCTTTGCAGGGCATCTCTCCCAGCAGCATTGGCAAAGCTCTTGAAAATACTTTTCATTTTTGGCTGGTCTTTCTCAGCAGCTCAACGGGTCAATCAGCTGAAACCCCCGGCTAGATTCAAGCAGCATGCTTAGCAAAACCCTCTGAAATGTGGGACAGCTCATAAACAAAACAAGCAAAAAGCAGTCTGCATCACAAATGAAGCAGACCATTTTGGAGATATCCAGTCTAGTATAATTTCTGTTTCTGTCAAACCAAGTAGGTCAACAGCATATCTACAGATGACACAGCGTGTTATCATTGCTTAAACCTCCATAAAAAACGGGACAGCTGGCATAATGCTTAACAAAAATAAATATTATGACATGAAATGCTAACGTTGCTCATTATCTAAGAACATTAATAATGTTTTGCGTATATTCATCCAAGTCWAGGAGGCAGGAAATATATATCTGTTAGAGGATGAAAGGATAAACTCAGTAACAAAAACTTAGCAGGGATGATGGAACAGAGTGACAGGGTAGGGAATAGACTTTCAGTATTCAATAAATGCTGCACTGCAAAATTAAACTGAAAGCATTCTGAGATACAGAAAAGAAGCTACCATAAGGCTGTGGATGTGGTCT